>JAGVVM010019511.1:0-19899 GCA_019149425.1 Psidium friedrichsthalianum
TCCTGAAACGCAATTAAGAACTGCTCCTCTCCTTATTTTTAGGTAGAAGCACCTAGGAACCTTTTTTGAAGAATATCAAGCCTAAACTATTTGTGGCATGCTATTGGCATATTATTTTGAGGAAAATGTACCTTCCACTTTTTCTCTCCACTGCAGCCTCCAGCTGAGCAACAAATATAGCTGATGGCTGAATGTAATTTGAAACGCAATTAAAACTTGTAAGATGGCTCAAACATCAGAAGAAAGCCCGCAGAAGAGTCTACACACACCACGGAATAAGTCAAAATCCATTTAGTAATCACACCATAATGTTGCCAACCTCAACAAATTATCCTAGTACAACTTGCAAAGATACTAAGGAAACCGTGCAGACCTACATGTATGTTCCGTTTGACTTCTCGAGCCAATGTTATGCTTAAAGCAGACCCTAAACTCGAAACCCTGTTCAACTAGCTTCTTGTCATCGAAAACATGTCTCACGAAATGACTTCTCAAAGCCTAAACTCACTAGATGAGACACAGCATCCAGTAGCTGCAGCAAAAGGAAGAAGAAAAGCTTGAGAAACTATGCTACAAAGGAAACTTGCAGTCTCATAAAGCAAACTTGTGGTAAAATTACAATTACATACGAGCAAGTAAGAGATCCGAGAAGAGGTCTGTACACGAATCTCGAGTAAACAGGAGTTGAAGCACCGCTTCTTCTAAGCTTTCAAGCATCATATCCACAACTTCAGACTTGCTAATAGCAACACTCAAATCTTCTAGTAAGCTTATTAGGTAATTGCACAACAGGATCTGCCCCTTCTCCTTTCCATCCTGAAATTAGTAAAATACTACGTACACATGTAAACAAATATACTTGATAAGGAAAAAATAAATTTTAAAAATTCCAAAAAAGCACTACACTGACAGAGTTAAAGGACCGGTAATTTACGTGCCAGGTAAGATCTCGACAATGAGAAGTTACGCATTCTAGAACATTATCAATTATACAGTTACAAGAAAGATGATAGATCACAATAAAACTCAGTGGACTCCACCTTTGAAACAGAAAATTTCAAGATCAACTTCTCATATCTTACATACAAGTATTATCTGGTAAATATCGCCTATGTTTGTACAAGAAGCATGTCCAGCAGCCACAACTATCAATAATGAGTTTACTCTCATCAATGACTCACTTATTCATCCAACTTGTTCATCAAAATCATTCCTTTCCCAGACACTTGCCGCTAATCCCATGATAAAAGTGTCTATAGGAGCCTCCTACAACCATAATCAATCACTTCACAGCTCGCCCTCATTACACTCTCAACCCTGGCTACATGGCTACTGGCCCATGCCGCCGGCTGCAAATTGTAGTCCTAGAATGGATGAACACAAAAGTAAGAGTTATTGTCAATGGATGAGGCTAACAGGTATAATTCTTTTCTTAAGCGCACCTGAGCACATGCAGTCAGAACAAGGAGGTTGAGGCAAATGAGCAAAACTCGTAGAAGCTATCCACCCTTAGTGACAGCAATTTGAGTCATCCCAGTAAGCTAAGCACTAAATAGATCTTGCACATCCTTAATTTTCTCCAAAAAGATAGTAACACGCCTGGGCAGCATTAGAATAATACAAGAGTCTCAAGCCAAAACCTGTTACCAACCTGAAACATACGTGCCCTGCATCCTCAGGCCAAACCGATGGTCACTATTCCTATGAATCTCCGCTCTTGATCCATGTACTCAAGCACTACCTCCTCGAGCCTCTCCATCGCCATCTTCGCCTTTATCACACAATCTTGTAGGCAATCTGCTGACGCCAATGCCAAAGGTTGCATTGCATCCCAACGGTAGAAGACGGAATACTTGACCTCACAAAAGACTGAGTTCCAATGATACTCTAGTTTTCATGAAGTCAAGTGCTTCATCTACTATCACTGAGATGCAGCATAACACTTGGCATTGGCGTCAATGGAGCCATTCGTGCTGCGGAGTGCCGACAAGACTATGGTAAAAGCGAATGTGATGATGAGAGGCCCAAAGAGGCGGTCGTTGAGGACATGAATCGAGAGTTGAGATCCGTAGGGACAGTAACAGTCGGGTTAGGCATGAGGAAACAAGGCACGTACCTGCTTTGGTTGGGTGGAAGAGGGCTACGGCCTCCTCGAAGCTTACTGCGCCTTGCATGGAGTTTCAAAGCTTGATCAGGTCATCGAAGTAGAGAGATTGAATGGGCAATAGCCTTTGCAACCTCCATGCTTTTTGATGGTTGGTCACTTACGTTAGCCTTTTTTTTTTAACCAAATAAATTCTTGTTCAATTGTAGCTTAGGTTATCTGGTAAATCATAAGAACGAATTCAGCAAAATCTAAAACAACATCCTAAAAAGCCACGGAAGCACTAGAAGGGAAATCATAATAGCGAAATCAGCGAAATACAGAACAAAATAAAAAAATTAAAGGCCATAATTCATGATTATCTAGTAAGTAATGGGCTTGAAATAAATCCTGCTGCAAGTGCATATGAGCCCAAGTGATCAAGATCAAAACAAATTGAAGTCAAATGGAGATGATCAATGCTTGTAGAGCGGGCACATCTTTAATTACAGCAGACGCAAGAATGACAACATGATTATCTCCCTCGAAAAATAGCATGGATCCCTCACCTCAACACATAGACAAGTCGTGGCAATTGTTATTTGAACAACAAATGCATATGGACATCAGGCATGAACATGAATCCAGAATATCTAAGTAACAGACAGCACTTATAACTATAACTACAACACTTTATGAACATACGCAGTATTCGTAGCCAAGAAACCAACTTAGTTCTGAATATGTACAACAAGAACAACAATGAATCCAGAAAATTTAAAACCTAAACAATTATCATTCGCTGGTGTTCACACAAACCACAGCTAAAGTTCTCGGCTTCAGTCTCGCGTACAAAGCGACAGAAACTAAGTATAAGCAATACATTGAAGAAAAACAACAAACGACCTTGAATGATGATCGAATCGGAAGAAGAGGTGGTCAGAGACAATGACGCGGAAGTTTACATTACCTGGAGCTCGCTGACTGAAAGACAGGGGCGGCCAGAGCATCTCCCATGACTACGAAGGAGTAAGCTGCGGCAGAAATCCATTATGGAGAGAGGGTAAGGATTCAAAGAAGAAATAGATAGAAAATCACTGCTAAATTTGGGAATTCCTTGTCTATACTCCCCGCTCTATCCCCCGAGTCAAATGCATAATGTCTGGTCGGTGATCATTTCAACTTGAAGGTGCAGTCGTTAGCCACGGAACAGTGATTAAATCAAGGAATGGATGTCCTGAGAGCGTTACGACCGATGATCGGTATCCGCGAACGGAGGTAGAGCTGCTAGAGCAATCGTCACCAAGTCGTCGATCCTAATAAAAGACCGAGAAATCAGAGCGATGACTGAATCAAAGACCGAAAATAGAAATGAGATAATCCGAGAAAACTCAACTTCGGTTTTGTGGCCATAATCCAGCGATCTAGAAGACGGAACGAGAGAGGTAACGACGGCGCTGAGGAGGAGCTGCTGGTGGTGGCTGGAGAAGGAAGAAGACGTGCGTAACAGTAGCAACAAATTTGCAAAAATAAAGCTCGCAGTTAGCGCGAAGAGAGCGAGTCAGAGGAAAATGAAAGAAAGAAAAGAAGGCCGGGCTTGCTTTCTGTTTAATGGGCCTCCAAACGGATGGCCTCAATTTGTGCTCTACTTGCCCAGGGTTGCCGGCCCTTAGCCGGTTGCCGGCCGCTCCACCAATTTTGGAAAAAAAAAATTTAAAAAGAGAAAAAAAGAGAAAGGAAAAGAAATCGAAAGAGAAAAACCTCATAATAGGACCGAATTAAATTAGATTTTTTTGCTTCAGCTCAAGGCGAAATTCGGTTCGATTCAGACTTACACCTTAATAGTTCAATTCGATTCCTCTAGGTTGTTGTACTTGAATTGGCCAGAAATCGCTGACATGGACATTGGTAATGCCTTATCAGATGGCTAGCATTGCCCTAAATAATTTTTATAATTTTTTAAAAAATTCTAGTGTTTCGTTTATCTATTTCTTTTCTTTTTTTTCTTGTTTCTTGTTTCTTCTCTGTTTCCCTTTTTTTTCTTATCAAGTCTAGCAAGGGTCGCCAGTTGACCCTCACCAACCATAGGGAAGGGCTAGCGACCCTCGCAAGCTACTGGGCAAGCATCGCTCTGATCACATTAGAGAGCGTTATCGACCCTCGCCGAGCATGGATGGAAAAGAAAGAAAGCAACAAAAAGAAAAAAGAAAAAATCATAAGAAAAAAATATATATTCAAAAAAATTTAAAAATTTATGGAAATTGTCCATGTGAGTATTGACCTTGCCATGGAGGATGGCCGATTTCATAAAACTCCTATTAGACTTATACTATCTTTCATGCAAATTACAATGACTTTACTAGATCCCATAAAGCTGAGAGAATTTGAGCCAAAGGGACACAACTTAATGACTTTCAAGACCAACTGGCTGAATTGGCCGTGACATTGAATGGTGACCATAAGAAGGACATTTATCCATATAGGCCAGTGCAAAAACGTGACAGTGCTTGACGTTGAGAAGTATGTTAAACTTGCATTCAAAACATTCTACGATAAACATGAGTAACCATCCAAAATTGGCGTAAACAATGTAGATGTGGTCAGTCAAACGGATGGATCGACCAAAAAGGTACCTAGAAGTTTCATCTAGAGGTTTGTTTTCTTGGATAATTTATGATCATTTAACCACAACCTATTTATTGTGGTTAAATTTAATGTTTTGTTTCATCATCATTTGAATTCCTTTTTGTTGGGGAAAAAAATGATTCATTGATTTATAAACCTACCAATTCTTAAGATTAAGGGTAGATCCTAATGAAAGCAATACCCAATAGGATTTTATAATTTACCTTCCATCATGGTATCTCACTCTTACAAATCTGGTCATTGAACTCAATTTCAGTCATAAATTCACATAAGATGATGCTCTCAACCTTAATTATGGCATTGACCATTTTCATGCTTTTAAAGCATATGTATCCTTTCGATTTTTTTCAATCAAAGAACTCAACACAACCTCATACTTATAGGAAAATAGACTAATTGATAGTTTGTCTCTACCTTATCTAGAGTCATATTAGACAGGTCTTAAAATTAACACCATTGTCCTTTGGTAATATCAACAATAATTAAGATTTTTCAAGGGGCCATGCGCACCTATCGCGACCTAAAAATCAGTTTTCCAGGTTAATGGATTATTAGGTTAATTATTTAATTAACCAAACTTAGACTCTCCCAAGTCTATACCAAATCACAACTTATGGTTCAATATTTAACATGCAAAGATTTTCAAAATGAGTCCTCACTAATCATTATTTGGTAAGTTGAATAGAAACCTAAGTAAATTAACGGGAAAACTAAATTACTTTTACGAACCAGAGATTAAGAGTTCTGAGACTTAATTACGCTAGATTACTCAAACACCATTTCGGTATCATTTGAGAATGCAACATTAATTGATTTTAACCTAAGTCACCAACAAAGGTTGTATGCGGGTGCACAATCAATTAGTTGAACATCCAAAAGTCAAGGTAATCAAGGGAACATGCGCCACACAAAATATTTATTTTTTTAATATTTTTTATGAATGCATGAATGACTATACTATATGCAATGCATGAAACTATTCTAGAGTTTGAATTGACCTAAACCCTAATATATTAAAGATGGATTATTTTAAACATGAAATTCTATTTGAGTATGCAACTTCTATTCTAAAATGCAATCTAACCTAAATATTTCACTAGAAACACAGGAGAAGATCGAGACATGAGAGAGCGATAACTGAATCAAAAACTGAAAATAGAAATTGGAGGATCCAAGAAAATAAAACTTTGGTTTTGTTGCAATAATCCAGCGATCTAGAGATTCACATGACGAATTGGATGAAATAGTACTGCTCCAAGCTAGGCCTCAAGAGAAGAGCAAAGGGAGATTCAGCTCTACTCGTTTCCTTTGAAATAGTGAAAGCTTCCCGTAACGAAGTGATTCTCGATCTCGAAGAGGCCAGAGCAGAAGTGAGAAGAAAGAAAGGAATGAATGATGGCACAAGAGGTAGAGGAGGAGCTATTGCTGGTGGCAGAAGAAGGAAGAAAGGGAGAGAACCATCAAGAGATGATACCCCTCCTCTGCCTTTTGAACAAGTGCGTACATGAATGAACAAAATTGCTTATATGAAGGAGACGGTTAGCACATAGAGACTGAGTCCAAGGGTGCTATATCCTGTAGCACCCAAGAACGCTACTTTAAGATTACTCATTTCTCGCTCTATTCTTAATATATTAATCTTTCAATTAAGTGCATGCAGAAATAAATTGAACCTCCAGACAAATGCAACAACAAGGCTAGAAAACCAACAATCGACATACATCAAAACCTCATTTTATTAATTTGCCATTAATCTTGAAAAGTTAGTATCTACAAGTCCGACCTTAGGGCCGCTTTCTACAACCAACCAATAGATACATGATCAAAGTCGAGATTAAGGTTACTCCCAAATAAAACTACTCCATAAAGATCCAAGTCTACATCCTCCACCAGGACTGCGGTAAGTGGTTGACTCCCATGACCTATTGGAGGATCGCCCATTCTTACAGACGAGGTTCTGAAAATACAGGTAAATAACCACCATAAGAACACATCTCAGTAAGCTCACCCTAATCTCGCTCAGGGCATTACATACTCTCAGATCGAACCCTAAGTATGCAATCTTAAACAATCCTAATATGACAGATAGAAATACTGAATGACGAAATGACAATAAGCAACTCGCAAATAATTTGGCCAGGCACGCATACAATTCAAATACACGCGTAGATAACCAATGCAAATGTATACTCATGCCATGCTCAAGTTCAAGCTTAAGCTCAAAAACATAACTCAATTGCAAATAACATTTCAAACTCGTGCCTTAACCTGTATATACGTCTCACCGCGCAAAGACTTAGGTTGGCACATTTTCTGAAATTCATGTACCCGCATATATGCCTCCAGCGCATATAAAACCTAGATAACACAATAACATCCCAGTGCCTCAACCCACCTAGTATCAAAACTAAGATTCAAGTTGGCACCCTTATCGTTCCAGTAACCCCACGTCATACGTGTCCGAGTGCATCAGCCTTATCTCGTCGTTTCCCCTCATTGGGGCTCGCCCTCCACTGTTTGATATCTGCCATCTCAAGATATGTGCCCATGCCAATATGCAACTCATGACTCACACAACATTCAATTAGGCATACTCAGGCAGATCAGTGTAATGCAATTGTAAACGAGCAGATATTACAACCATGCAATCCAAGCAACCAATCAAGCGCATGCTTGGCCGCATCAATTTCACAACATGACATAATATCTAAGCCAATCACTTGCTAATTGGGCACAAATTTATCAAAACTACATCGAACTCTCGATTTCATCTGAAGCATGCATTTTCGATACTCAATTCACGCAATTCAACCATGATCACTCAAGGACAGTTTGTGAACAGTAACTTTTGACACGTGAATAGTTTCAAGGATCGTGAACAGTACATATGTGCAATGGTCAGTGCTAATTTCCACTAAACGACATCCAAATCTCATTCAGATCAACCAAGTCTAAACGTATGACACCTGAACCTTATGGACAGCCACTTAACATGCATGAACAGTAACTTTTTCAATGTGAACAGTCTCGATCAACTCCGGAACAGTACCGGCTAGTAACAAATTTCCCGATTTCTCCCTAAAATCCAACCCGATTCATACTAAACCACATCATAGAGTTAGTCCAAGAATAATCTAACACCCTACTCAAGGTTTAGGGGGTCAGCTTACCTAAATGTAGCTAAAATAACCCACGAACGAAGCTTGAACCGACAATGAGCAAACTAGTCTCCACCAAACAACCACTGTTCTGCTCAAATTACGAAAATATATCAACTTTTTTGATTGAACAGCCTTCATATTCTAGAATTTTAGGATCTTACGGTCGCACGGTAGGAAACGGGGCCTGATTCACCCTTCGAATGACCTCAAACGGGTCGTTTCTTCTCAGGCACGCACAGAAAGCCTAACTGAGCAAAGACTGATGTTGGTTCTGCTTGGGGTTGATCTAAGGCTGATCATGAGCTAATTTTTAGTGGAGATATACTAGGGAGGATGGTGAAGATGTAGGTGGAACGGTGGCTAGAGGTGGTAGCGGTTAGATAGCGAAACGGCGGCGAAACGAGTGGCGATTTTCTAGCAGCCAAAAGCGAGAGAGAAAATGAGAGAGAGGGAGGGCCTCGAAATTTGTTGAGAGTAAGATAGAGAATGAGCTGCTGAAAATTGAAGAGAGAGAGAGAGAGAGAGAGAGAGAGAGAGAGATATCAAAAAGTGAATTATTGATTTTCACTATTCACAGCACTAATCACTATTGATCGAACTATTCACGATTTGATTGGTCAAAAGTTTGACTGATGGTGACTGTTGGTCGATTGATGTGATTGATTTGACATCTGACGAGATATTTCTCGAGATTCGTGCAAATCAGGACTAATTGAGCTTAAACTATTTAGACTAGGGTTTAAGCGCGAGCAGGGATTAGTCACGAAATTGCACCAAATTGGAGTTCTAATCTCACAAAAAAATAAGAATTTCACTACCCACTATCTAGGGAGTCTAAAGCAAACCGCGGCGAAAGTCATTTCCAATTATTGTCTCTCAATTCTCGAAAATCTAATATTATTTATCTTATAATTGACCAAAATTCGGGATGCCACATATCCTCTCTTGGTGAAAATGAAAGAGAGAAAAGAAGGCGTGGCTTGCTTTCTATTTGAAAAGAAAAATGTCAGGACATCTAGTCCTACATCCTACATTCAATAATCTTGGATTTCTTGCGCTATATACTTTACATATAAGACAGACATCTTTTGGCAGCAGGTTCTTACACTGATGCCAGGTGCAGGAGGGCACACTGCCATTTGAAAATCCTCGTAGCTATTAGCTATGTTGCTGCTCCTAAACATCCCAACCGAAATAGTCAAGTATCAAGTGATGGAGTTGCGTTCATAACCCTCATCTATAAATCACTGACAATCTCACGTGTTGCATGTTGTTGTGGTAGTGTCAGTTGTAGATAAAAAAAAAAAGTACTTTGAATTTGTGACAATGTTGTTCTTGCGTTCATCTCTACTTGGATTCATTATCGTCGCAGTACTCCTAGGGTGAGTGATTTGTCAACATGGATATGACCTCCATCTAACGCCAGTTGTTGTATGGAGATATCGTCAAACTTCCTTCTCTAATATTATGTGAGATTTTTGTGAGACCACTGTCAAAATTTCTAAAAGTTTAAACTATTATTGAAAGCGTAATTTAATATTTAATTAATCCAACAAAAATAGAGACACAAACTTAAATAAATGAGAGAAGCAGTGGCCCGCAACGTCAAGATGAGGGAATATAAAACCCCACTTAATATACATGCAACCAGCTAAGACACAAGTTAGATAAAAAAAAAAAAAGTACCCAAAAAAAGAAGAGGAGGCAGCTAGGAGATGTGAAAGGAATATGATATTTAGATAACACCAGTTCCTTCCTATGCTTCATATATGTCGATAACATCAATTTTCTATACACATATTAACAGTAATCAATTAGTAGCGAGATGAACATGCTTCATATATGTCGATAAACAACAAAATGATTACCATTTTTGTGGAAGTCCTCTTTTTGGTATTGAGTTTAGATGGTAGTGAAGGACTAGTTTACGATACGAAACGACACGTCGACACATGATATCTAAAAAAAATAGAGAATTTCGACACACTGAGACACATTATTTATTAAATGTATATTTTTATATATGATAAATTATCATTTTTATGATTTCGATACTCTTCAGATGTCTATCAATTGTCCTCAGAAGTGTTGGTTTTGAATAATCTCTAATTAACTATTTGGCTTGGTACTTCTAACTAACGTGGCCACCACATGTGTGATATTTTGCCTCAAAGGATTTAGTGTTGATTTACTTTCATTATTGATCATTCTGATCAGGTATTAGCGGTGTTGAGTAATCTCTAATTAACTATTTGGGTTAGTACTTCAAACTAATGGGGCCACCACATGTGTGACAATTTGTCTCAAAGGAAGTAGTGTTGATTTACTTTCATTGTTTAGACAACTTACTATACATAATACAATAAAACCTATGTGGGCCTCACAAGCAATACACAAAGGGCGGATGACCATCCAATCATGGGAAAATTTTCCAAGTACTCCGGGAGCACATGTTCCATATTCACCAAAGTGGATGAAGGAAGTGATCGAATCTTATGGAAGAGTGTGAAGGGACAACTCTAAATAATGGGGATTAAGGTGAGATTTCTAATTTGATTTTTTATACAAATCCAATGAGAATAATTGGGGAAAATTAGCATGGTAAAGACATTAGCCGCATGATCGATTTTTCTCCAAATTACATGAAATTTTTCGCCAACGGCAAGAAGTGAAAATTGAATAGCCCCTTATGCCCTAGGCGATAGACATGCTCCAATGGCTGGGACAAAGGTTGTGATGGAAGCTAGACTTAAATTGAAATCAATGATGTAGTTAGGGAAAACGAAACGTGAACATTGAGATTTACGGATGCTAAGTAGAATTTACTTACTTCATTTATTTGATGTTAGTGTTCTAACTATGATTTTGCCAAGTTCAATTTTTTAAAAAAATTACCAACAGCAACAGATTTTTCTCGAGAAAATCCTTGACGTCTAACAAATCGAACGCCTTTGACGCGGTATGGAGATCTCTCTGTCAACTGGCTCTCTCCCTTTCATCTCTCCGAAGAAGGTTCTTCAATCCCATGCCATTCACGATCTGATGCTGCTCCTTCTCCAATGGCAACGAACCGATGGATCAGGCCTGAGGTAAATCCCTATTTCGATATCTTCTTGAAGCGTCCTTCCGATTCTTCAGGATTTTTGGAGATTCGACTTGTTTTTCGGGGGTTCCCCTTCAAAATCGGTGCTGCTTCGATTGTTGAAGATCTATCGGTGTGTTCCATTTGTTCTTTGATAACTGGTTTCTTTGTTAACTATACGTTCCAGTTAGTACAATGTCCGTTGTACCATGTCAATTATATCTCTCCAGTTATCTGTCCAAAACTCGTGTGGTTGTCATCATAGTTACTCTCTGTTTTATAGACCTGAATTATTTCAAAAACCGAATGTGGCTATTATCAAGGTAACTATTTCCACATTACAGTTGGTTGATTTATTACTTTTTTGTTACTTGAAGTTTGCCTTCTCTCTTTCTTACCCTATGAAAACCCTTTTCTTTGATAAATAAGGTTCCGTCGATTTGGCTTTCTTGCGTGCTTGCTATTTTTGACAAGTAGAAAGTTTGGGGATTTGTTATGGAGGAAGTTTGTTTATGGTGCTTATCCAATAAACACCTTTTCCATTTTAAGTGAGTTTAGGAAAAAGCAATCTTTCCTGGCCGTACCTATAATTTTGGCTTTGGGAAAAACTTTGGCTTCATTAAATTTACTATTGGCGTTCTAAAAATTTTCGAAATATTTCCTTATCTTATGATTCTTAACTATTTGCCTACATCATGATCATAGCTACGGGTGTCAAAACCAATCGAAAATTAGAAATGGAAACCTAATCGAACCAAACACCTATTCTACATCACCATCCTCCAAGTCTTCTCTTGACAATGCTTGCTTTGTAAATATTTCGTTGAAGATAAATCCGAAAAAGAGTGTACAAATAGTCAGTGACATAGCTGCTATAGACTTATAGTTTACTTTGTGATGATTGAATTCCTCGATCTCCTTAATCAACTCACTATTGGGTTTGGGATTGACTAAGGATGCATGTCTTTTATACATATACGTATAGGTACAAAATAAATAGAACTAGGAGTGATTTTTTGGACGCATGCAAATTTGGGACTAGAGTGAAGGTTGTGGATTTTGTTAGACAAAAAAAACTACTCGGAATAAAATTGAATTAAACCTAAAATTGAAGTTTTTTTTTAGGGAATTAACCCTTTGACTATCCTATGAGTATACACATAGGTAATAACCTACCTAAAACGGATACTTACATGGCTATTAAAGTCGCTAATTAAAAGTTCTTCTGTTCCACTAACTGCATTATTAGATTCCATGTATGGCAATCAATTTGGCTATTTATACGATTGCTGGAGATCAGAAACCACTTATTATTTAAACTCTTTCATAACATCTCAACGACACGGTATTTACAAGAAACTTTGGTCGTGTGACAATCAAGAAAAGCCAATGTGTTCTACAAGTTAGGAAAAAAAAAATGGAGGAAAGCAACTATAGTAAGAGCCGCATCACCGTACGGATTTTCTGTGGTTTGATTTGATTTTGTTTTTCTCTTGTATCTTGCCCTCCTTAATTGCAAAAAATAGTCAATGTGAGCACAATAACCATAATCACAGTATCTCCCAACGGTAAATATCTAGTAAATGTAACCCATGTCCCAAACTAAATTTATCACATTTGATGAGTCCAAGGTGGGACCTATATTCATGGGACCCGCATTGCCAATAGTCATCCTTTGTCTCTACTTTCGATTAAAATTGTATAAACGTCCTAAATTCTAGAATTAATAAGCATTTTGTTTGAAATTTCAATTGTCACTCATCATCTTTCACTTGGTTATGTCGTTATAACTTTGTCCGCTTTAACGCAAAAGACGACTCCAAATATAGTATGTGCAGATTGAAAGTTTGAAATGTAGACGTTTCTTCATGACTCATGAGTCTTCAAAAAAAAAAAATCATGTACGAAGATTATTTTGCGCATCAGTGTATGATCCCAAATGTTTTAAATTGTCCCGCTTTGTGGGTCCACCTTCTTTATATATGGGATCCACCAAATTCAACTGTAGCTGAGTTGTCGACCAATGCAAGTTTGTATATTGCGCTTGGGTGGTTATGTTCTGAAATATTATATGTTATTTATATATACACCGCATGTATAGGGTTTTTTTTTTTCGCATTTGGCAATTAGGGTGACTTATTACCTGTGACGTCCCGAATTTTCGACTCCTTTTCGGAAATTTTAATAAAGAATGGAGGTATTTCATTGATTGCGTTTTAGTCAAATCTTAGTCGAGATTGATCACCTCGGGATGGTCGACCAGAAGGGAAAGGCTAATTTAGGATTTTAAAGTACGTGGACCCAACGAGTCGATACGCGTAACTCCTAACAGCCGCCCATTGGCCCGAGTATTTACTGAAATTCGCAATTTAATGAAAGAGACCACGAAATTGATTTCCGAATTTGAATAATCGAATCTTAACAAGGTCACAGAGGTGTTTCGAGTTTAGAGATGGACGTTTGAAATTTTGGTTTCGGTTTGGAGCGTCGCTTCGCAACGAGAAATTCGACGAATTTGATCCCGGTTTGCTCTAGGCTTCTCAGTAAATTATCTGTGAGTTTTTTAGAGAGTTTAGACACTAGATTTGAGTTCGTCTAGTCGTGGGCTTCGATTTGAGTATAAACTTTCATCTTCGAAAAATTCGTCTACCGGTCGAGTCGTCGAGTACCGGTTATTCGTCATTCAGTTAATTTAACTTAATTCCTCTAATCCTCCATGTGTCAACATGTCATTGGTTGTTGGATTGACTTATTGCAAGAGAAGCACCCAGAGCACGTGAGATTTTTTTTATTGGCTGGCTGGTTGACTTAGCTTTCCAAGCTTGCAAAGCAAGCTTCATTTGGGTGTGATTGAGAGCTTTGACCGGTCATGGATATATTTTATATATATATATATATATATATTTTCTTTTTTTCTCTTCTCTCATTCTGGGACGCACGCCCGAGCACTTCTCATTCAATATTGGCACCCAACCCTTCTTTTCCTCTCTCGGTCTTCACGTTCTTCTCGCTCGAACACTCTCTGTTTTCTTTTTTTTTTCTGCACCGCTTGGAACCGCGACCAGCTACTTCCAGCCCTCATTTAGGTGAGTAAACTTCTTATTCTTAGTTTAGAAGAGTGGGGGAGGCTTGGGTGGAAGTCCCTAGGCTACGTTACTTTTATTTTTGGCGTGGATGTTGTGAGCGTGTTCTGTTCTTGTTGCTGTTTGGTCTGTGCAGCTGCTGTCCTGCTCTGTTTAGCTGCTGTTTGTTGTTCATTTCTTGCTGTCCAAGCCTATCTAAGTGACTAAGTTATGTAGTTTCATGGTAGAGCGATTGGGGATGGATGGTGTGCTTAATAGAATGAGAAATTTGCTGAGTTTTCTGGTCCTCTGCTGCACCGATTCTGTCCTACTGATGTTATACTGCTACTGGTCGGTCTTCTGGCTGCTGGTTGCTGGGTATTCACATTCATTTGCTGTGGGGCCATCAAGGAGTGGTTGGACTGCTTGGTGTGAAGTTTTGGTGTCCATTAAGGGACCTTGCTACCCAAACTTCCAGCGAAGAAATGACTTCAAACTGGTTCTGTGTAGATGCGCCCCCGCTGTTTTAAATCTTTGCTTGCTGAGTTGTTAGGTGCTGAGTTGCTATGGCCATTGGGTTGGCAAAAACGTGAAGGTATTGAGGGGTAGTTAATGGCCGAGTATGATAGTGTGCTAGATGAAGATTTAGGTTAGTTAGTTTTGGTTTATTCAAAGAAAAACGGGGACGATCACCACTAACTCTAACTACGTACTTGTCGTAAATGTAACCGAGAAAATGCGCGTTGGTGGGGGCAACCGAGAGAAGACTTTCCCTGGATATAATTGAAGTCTATAAGCGATAAAATCCGAGAGCAGAGCTTTGTGCCTGCTTAATTACTTTGGATGGTATAGGCATTCACGTACGTTTGGGGTTACTCGCGACTATTTGATTCCTTTATATATATATATATATAATGAAATGTTGCACTAAAATGAGTGATTTGACATTGTGATTGCGCTCGGCCGACGGAGTGGCGCGAGAACCGGAGCGACAAGGGTGAGGTTGGCTCGGTTGACGGACTGGTACGAGAATGGGTAGTGTCGTAGTTCCGGCTTGCAAACGTACCTGCTTGCCGAGGGCGCCCGAACGTGCATAGCACGGGGTTGCTGGAGAGACAAGGGGGTTAACTTGAGATGTTTTCATAATATGCGTTGAGGCACAGCTGTGGCGTTAATCGCACGGGTATGAGACCTTGAGGGTCGAGAACGAACCACGAGAGCCTGAAATAGCGTTCAATATACGGCACGTGCTTGATTTTGCTTGTGAACCGCAGGATTCGATTTGACCGTATAGAATGAGTTTAATAATGTACGTTGCATGTGGTTCTATTATGCATGTCTGATTTTTGTTGCATAAATGCTGTCTTATATACTGTCATATTGGTTTACTCACTGAGTATTAGACTCACTTGTGGCTGATCGCCTTTCAGAGTCGCGCCGTTAGCATGGAAAGCTTGGGTATTTTGCATGGGATACCGGTGGAGATAGAGCAGTGGGAGTCACTGTACCCTGGTTCCAATAATAATATATATAAGCGAATAGAATGTAATGTATGGGTCGATGAGGGTAACGAGTTTCTAGTGCCGCTGAAGTTTGAGGCATGGATGGAGCGTGAGCTCCAGGAGTTCGATTTTAGGGGACCGATAACAGGTATGGATGTAGACGTGCAGAGCGAGGACGAGTATGGGGTACTAGACCCTGTGACTTTTGGAGGCGAGGTCATTGACCCAGAGCCTATGGAGGAGGAGCTCGCAGAGCCTTTGCCGATGGATATTGATGGCCACGAGGCTGATCTTGATGGCGCTGCACTGTTGGCAGCGGAGCCTGCACTTGTGGAGTCCGAGGAGTCCGAGCCAGAAGAGTGGCCGCCTTCTGATGAGAGTGGAGTTGAGTAGGACTATATAGTGAGTTGTGGGTTTGTGGTTTTGGAGTAGGAGCACCCTGAGCACCATTTTTGAGAGTGTTTTTGTGGAGGCTTGTTTTCTTTGAGAGGGTAGGCTCTTGGGATGACTTTGGGGTTATGAAATATATATATACACGTAAATATTGTAAATATGGTAAGTATATATATAAATCAGTTTTTGTGTATCCTCTTTGAATTGGCTACTGTCTATTTATTGGTCTCTCTCTATCTGCCTATATGTATGTATGTAAGGTTGTCAGGGGTAGTAATGGAAGCTTTCGTTTGCGTTTCTTGTCACCGTCGTTTGGCCGCGATGATTCCTGGGCAATCGCAAAAAAAAAAAAAAATTTAAGTTTGCCATTCGGCGAGGCATGTGGAATACAGTGGCTGTCGCGCGGTCGCTTAGGAAGGGCGGGGCGTGACATAACCTGTCTTATAGTTCCTCTTCACAAGGATATAGAAAGGTAGAGGTTCATACGAAATGTCAGAGAATACGTTCATAAGAAGAAAAAGTAAATCGAATATTTAGATTTGTTGAGATTGATCACTAGGCCCAACCCACAATTAAAATGGATTCTCAATTCAAGCACTCTATATATCTATGATATTATCTATCTTTTATACTCACATAAGTAGATTGAAAGTTTATCCACAGAAGATCTCCAAGTATGATAAACGTTATAATTATTATCATTATACATGATTTGTTCCCATAGCTGACACCGACACTGGCCAATAACCAAACAATTGGGCCCCTTGTGTCATTGAGGTGCCTCTGCTCCCAATTTCCTCACTCAACCATCTACTGCCGTTGCCAACGATGGGTCGTGTCACGCTCCCTTCCCTCTCTCTCTCCTCTATTGCTTCGATTGTCCCCGCTTTACAGTGGCTATCTTTTCCCTATCTTGTTTTAAGGGCGGCCAAGCTTGCCTGAACTTGAAGTTTATGCCTTTGGCGAGTCTCAAGTCCTTGCATCCATCTCCTCTCGTCATCTACAATTAAGTTATCAACAATGATGAGATTAGAAGGCCCTTTCAAGATTTAGGGATGACTCCTCCATCTGGCTTGTCCATTGAGATTACGCTGAGATCTCAAAGGCCATGGCCTTTCTAGGCATGATGCTAGATCTGGTACTAGGGTTAGTTGGGACCAAATTTTTCTTCCTAAGCATGATAGAGGACTTGGGTTTGGAAATCTTTAATTTGTGGAATACTTCCTTCATTCTAAAGTGTGTTTGGAGGCTTTTGCTAAAATCTGGTTCTGTTTGAATAGCTTGAATTTTAGGTATCCTTTGAGAAGATTTTGAGAGGCAGCTCATTAATTAAGCCTTTTACAAGACACCAGATTGGTAATGGCCAGTCCACCTATCTGTGGCCCGATCATTGGCATCCCTACGGGATCCTTTTTGTTGTTGTCTACCCTTGCAGAGTGTTATATGATGCTGCATTGAGTATTTCTGCTAGGCCACTGACAAAATATCCTATTAGTATTGGTCTTTCCCCAATGCTTGATCTTATGATATTGTTGCTATCCTAGCCTGCGATATAGGATTCACTTTCACCATATTCTTCTGTGGAAGATAAGAGTTGTTTCCAGTCTTCCAATGGCTCTTTGATCATCTCCAACACTTGGGATCTGGTTAGGAACAGGGGTCCTCAAGAATGTTGGCATAGGATCATTAGGTTTGCACCTAATGTTCCCGAGTTTGCTCTGATCCCTCTGATGGCAATCTTGAATAAGCTCTTGATAGAATTGGGAGTAGGTTTCTCCTTCCACTCATCTATTTTGCTTTCTTTGTAGGCAATGCAATGATTCTAGAAACCATCTGTTTTTTGGCTGGTGTTTTTCTTCCCAGCTTTGGCAGAGGGTTTGCATCTTTGTTCTATTGTTAGAGCTCCTGGAGATTGAATCTTAAATTCTATGGCTTCAGCAGCAAGTCAAGGGTCCCAGTTCCTCCTCAATCCTCCTCAAGTTGGCTTGGAATGGCTACATTTACCATGTATGGCGGGCTAGAAATAATGTTCTTCACAATCACAACCACCCCGGATCAAGTACTGAAGTTGGTTGTTTGTTGTTAAACACAGCATGAAGGTCATCGCATCATCACAAGGGTTGTTGTGATTGTGAGAACAAGAACATGCACTAGATAGCTCGGAAAGTTTGCACAATAGATGTAAAACTCGGAAATACGAATAGTATGCGCAATAACAAATATGATTCAGTCAGAAGGAGAGAGTGATTGAAAATATTATGCTTTAAAGATTATTTCTTACTATTTTTTTTTCATTTGTTTCAATTTTACTAGAGGTGAAACTACCCATGCTCCTCTCAAACAATATTTATTAAGGTTGTGGGGCGCATTCTGATTTAAGACTAATGTTTTCCTCTCTCTCTTTTTTTCTTTTTTTTTCTTTTTTGCTTTTGCCTTTCCTTTTTCTATTTGGAACAAAATTGATGTACTTATTTTCCAAAAAAATAGTTTATTTGGTGGATAGCTAACACATTATTGTATTTCTAACGAAAACTACTCTAGTTATTCTATTAATGACTTGTATCTTTCCATACTTTTTGTACTAGGAAACTATTATTGAAAAAATAACTTTAGCACAAGTTAAAGGATAATCTATGCATACATTGTGTATAATGCATGCATCAACTATAATATTTCATTTTTGAGTAAATTGATGTAAATTTAATCCAAAAATCAAAGTTGAAAAATTTGTGATCATGAGAATAATCTAAGGAAATAAAGTACACAATTTGCAAACAAAACCTAACACTTCTTTACTCTAGTATGTGATTAGTGTTTGCTTAGATTATAATGGAGAATAAGTTCAGAAGAAGACAAACATGAAGGAAACTTTGAAATGTAATGTGTATGGAAGAAGCAAGTCAAGTGAAAAAAAAAGTTGTTGGGAAGAGATGTGGGTAAGTTTTCCTTTCAGCAAAATTTAAAAAGAAAGAAGGAAAAAAGGTAAGAAATAATCTTATATCAAGAGTGCGACCCACAAGAGATAATGTGTTCAATTTAATGTGATATGGGGTGTAAGAAGCCAAGTGATGAATATAGCGTGAGCCTTTTGCAAACATTATTCCTATATCGATTCCACACTTAATTGATTACGTGTGGCATGCCATCTAATGTCCCATTTAATTTAGGAATCCCTTGTAGTGTTATTCATATTTCAACGTTTCTCTTGTTTTGACGATTATCACGGAAACAAGAAAGAGAAATGTCCAACAGTAAGACTGTTCTATAAATATGGTATAAGAAGTGATGTGGCTTAATTTTATTAGTTATTATATGTGGCTTATTTTCCATTTATAGTCCGCCATGTAGCATACATAACAAATCAATATGTAACACAGCATTGTCCATTCGGAAACAGCCTTAAAAATTTAGGAGAGAAAACGTAACATTCAAGGTAATAACAAAGAAGAAAGTGAGGATACTACAAAATAAGTAGCAAAACCGAAGTGTCCATATAAAGGACAAATTGGTGTCTCATACTAACAATGACCCGTCTTCTCCGGCTAGAAAAATGGCCCTCGTCTATTGATGGTTTGATGATATTTACTCTGTCAACATGAACAAAAAGATCAAATCGTTCTATAACAAATCAATTAAATTTTTATAATTATGTTCTTTTTCTCCATTTCCCGATGGGCAAAGATTTTCAACGAAATCTCTTTTTGAATAGAAAAGACATCCAAGAAAATTTTTCTTCTTCTAGTCGCAATGAAATGGGTTTAGGCATCTTTTCAATCTAAAAAATGTCAAAGAAAAAATCACTCTTATTACAGAAAAAAAATCAGTTTTTTTTAATTGTGGTGTTATGTGCGAGTGTTCTGATCTTTATCCTTATTGAAGAAAAGTTCATGTTTATTGTTCTTGAGTGCGGCACATCGTGCAATTAGTCCGATGCTTTTCTTGCTCAAGTCATCAAAAAAGAACTTGGGAA
>JAGVVM010019513.1:0-16478 GCA_019149425.1 Psidium friedrichsthalianum
CCTTCTCTCCCCTCTTCCCTCTTCCCCCCTTTTCCCCCCTCTCTTTTCTCTCCTCCCCTTTCTTCTCCCCTTTTCTCTCTCTCTCCCCCTCCTCTTCCTCTCCCCCTTTCCTTTCCTCCCACCTCGCTCCCCCCCCTCTCCCTCCTTTCCCCTCCTTTCCCCTCCTCTCTCCCTTCCTTTTCTCCTTCTCTCTCTTTACTCCTCCCTTTTATCCTCCCTCTTTCCTCCTTCTTCTTTCCTCTCCCCTTCTCTCTCCCCCCTCCTTCCTCTCCCCCTCCTCCCTCTCCTCTCTCTTCTGGTCGTGTCTCCTCCCTTCCCTCTCTCTCTTCTCTATTGCTTCGATTGTCCCCGCTTTACTTCTCTTTCCCTATCTTTTTTTCGGCCCCCCTTGCCTCTTCTCCTTATGCCTTTGGCCTTCTCGCCTTCCAGACCTCTGCCTCCATCTTCCTCTCGTCATCTACAATTGTTATAGAAGGCCCTTTCAAGATTAGGGATGGGCCTCTATCTCCCCATTGAGATTACGCTGAGATCTCATAGGCCATGGCCTTTCTAGGCATGATGCTAGATCTGGTACTAGGGTTAGTTGGACCAAAATTTTCTTCCTAAGCATGATAGAGGACTTGGGTTTGGAAATCTTTAATTTGTGGAATACTTCCTGTATTCTAAAGTGTGTTTGGAGGCTTTTGCTAAAATCTGGTTCTGTTTGAATAGCATGGATTTTAGGTATCCTTTGAGAAGATTTTGAAAGGCAGCTCATAATTAAGCCTTTTACAAGACACCAGATTGGTAATGGCCAGTCCACCTATCTGTGGCCCGATCATTGGCATCCCTACGGGATCCTTTTTGTTGTTGTCTACCCTTGCAGAGTGTCATATGATGCTGCATTGAGTATTTCTGCTAGGCCACTCACAAAATATCCTATTAGTATTGGTCTTTCCCCAATGCTTGATCTTATGATATTGTTGCTATCCTAGCCTGCGATATAGGATTCACTTACACCATATTTTTCTGTGGAAGATAAGAGTTGTTTCGAGTCTTCCAATGGTTCTTTGGTCACCTCCAACACTTGGGATCTGGTTAGGAACAGGGGTCCTCAAGAATGTTGGCATAGGATCATTAGGTTGGCACCTAATGCTCTCGAGTTTGCTCTGATCCCTCGGATGGCAATCTTGAATAAGCTCTTGATAGAATTGGGAGTAGGTTTCTCCTTCCACTCATCTATTTTGCTTTCTTTGTAGGCAATGCAATGATTCTAGAAACCATCTGTTTTTTGGCTGGTGTTTTTCTTCCCAGCTTTGGCAGAGGGTTTGCATCTTTGTTCTATTGTTAGAGCTCCTGGAGATTGAATCTTAAATTCTATGGCTTCAGCAGCAAGTCAAGGGTCCCAGTTCTTCCTCAATCCTCCTCAAGTTGGCTTGGAATGGCTGCATTTACTATGTATGGCAGGCTAGAAATAATGTTCTTCACAATCACAACCACCCTTGTGTGGATCAAGTACTGAAGTTGGTTGTTTGTTGTTAAACACAGCATGAAGGTCATCGCATCATCACAAGGTTGTTGTGATTGTGAGAACAAGAACACTAGATAGCTCGGAAAGTTTGCACAATAGATATAAAACTCGGAAATACGAATAGTATGCGCAATAACAAATATGATTCAGTCAGAAGGAGAGAGTGATTGAAAATATAATGCTTTAAAGATTATTTCTTACTATTTTTTTTTCATTTGTTTCAATTTTACTAGAGGTGAAACTACCCATGCTCCTCTCAAACAATATTTATTAAGGTTGTGGGGGCGCATTCTGATTTAAGACTAATGTTTTCCTCTCTCTCTCTCTCTCTCTCTCTCTCTCTCTCTCTCTCTCTCTCTCTCTCTTTTGCCTTTCCTTTCTCTATTTGGAACAAAATTGGTGTACTTATTTTCCAAAAAAATAGTTTATTTGGTGGATAGCTAACACATTATTGTATTTCTAACGAAAACTACTCTAGTTATTCTATTAATGACTTGTATCTTTCCATACTTTTTGTACTAGGAAACTATTATTGAAAAAATAACTTTAGCACAAGTTAAAGGATAATCTATGCATACATTGTGTATAATGCATACATCAACTATAATATTTCATTTTTGAGTAAATTGATGTAAATTTAATCCAAAAATCAAAGTTGAAAAATTTGTGATCATGAGAATAATCTAAGGAAATAAAGTACACAATTTGCAAACAAAACCTAACATTTCTTTACTCTAGTATGTGATTAGTGCTTGCTTAGATTATAATGGAGAATAAGTTCAGAAGAAGACAAACATGAAGGAAACTTTGAAATGTAATGTGTATGGAAGAAGCAAGTCAAGTGAAAAAAAAAAAAAAGTTGTTGGAAGAGATGTTATGTTTTCTTTTAGCAAAATTTAAAAAGAAAGAAGGAAAAAAGGTAAGAAATAATCTTATATCAAGAGTGCGACCCACAAGAGATAATGTGTTCAATTTAATGTGATAGGGGGTGTAAGAAGCCAAGTGATGAATATAGCGTGAGCCTTTTGCAAACATTATTCCTATATCGATTCCACACTTAATTGATTACGTGTGGCATGCCATCTAATGTCCCATTTAATTTAGGAATCCCTTGTAGTGTTATTCATATTTCAACGTTTCTCTTGTTTTGACGATTATCACGGAAACAAGAAAGAGAAATGTCCAACAGTAAGACTGTTCTATAAATATGGTATAATAAGTGATGTGGCTTAATTTTATTAGTTATTATATGTGGCTTATTTTCCATTTATAGTCCGCCATGTAGCATACATAACAAATCAATATGTAACACAGCATTGTCCATTCGGAAACAGCCTTAAAAATTTAGGAGAGAAAACGTAACATTCAAGGTAATAACAAAGAAGAAAGTGAGGATACTACAAAATAAGTAGCAAAACCGAAGTGTCCATATAAAGGACAAATTGGTGTCTCATACTAACAATGACCCGTCTTCTCCGGCTAGAAAAATGGCCCTCGTATATTGATGGTTTGATGATATTTACTCTGTCAATATGAACAAAAACATCAAATCGTTCTATAACAAATCAATTAAATTTTTATAATTATGTTCTTTTTCTCCATTTCCCGTTGGGCAAAGATTTTCGACGAAATCTCTTTTTGAATAGAAAAGACATCCAAGAAAATTTTTCTTCTTCTAGTCGCAATGAAATGGGTTTAGGCATCTTTTCAATCTAAAAAATGTCAAAGCAAAAATCACTCTTATTACAGAAAAAAAAAATCAGTTTTTTTTTAATTGTGGTGTTATGTGCGAGTGTTCTGATCTTTATCCTTATTGAAGAAAAGTTCATTATTGACTCGTAGGATGCAAAATGCATCACGTAAGTTACGATAATTACCCAACAATGGAATGACGTATCGAACGGCTGAAAAGAAAAAGAAGACGACAAATGGAATTCCATACAAGTACGTTATCCTCACTCACTTACCCTTCTCTACCGTTAAATTGGATTGTCTGTTTATCTCCAAATACAATTAGCCTAATCCGAAGACTCTTTGTCCTTCATTCTGATCAGCCAGATCTACTTAGAGTGACGTTGACACCATCATTTTACCTAAAATTACAAAAACAAAAAACGAAAAGAGCAAAATACAATATATATATATATATATATATATAGCCTATGCAAGCCCATTAATTTGCATACATTTGGGTCGGCCTTCTCCAAAATTTTGTCTTGCTTTAGGCCCAAATTCCCACCTCAGCCCGTTTCGTCCGGCTCGGCCCAAGTCAAGGCCTTGATGACTCATTGTTACTTCAGGTGACCGAGACGGTAACAAAGCCCAGGTCACTGGTGTTGTGCATGACCGGCAGGGGTTCAAATGAAAACCTTGCTGAGCTGGAATCGATTAGAGATGGGATAAGACCAGAAAACCAACAACGGTTGCGAAGGAGTTTTTTTTTTTTTGGTTGGAAAAGCCAAACTAGGATAACTAACTCCCAAACGTTCTTACATAAAGGCCGATCTAGGGGCATCAGCACAAAGAAGATCCCAAAGAGGGTTGGGTGGGGAAGAGGCCTAATGGGCCGGTAAGCAATTCGATCGGTGCATTTTAGCAACCCAGTCTACAACCTGATTTGACTCCCGCGAGCAGTTGGCCACCGAAATGTTTTGAAATTGGGCCATAATGAGTTGGGCTTCACGAATTAGGCTCTCTACTTCCCAGTACAATTCAAAGGATCCATTGACCGCACGAACAACAGCTAGTGAGTCTGACTCCACAGTCACCAGAAACTTCCACGTGTGGATCTCCTCCTTTTCTCTGAGAAAGCGAAGACCAGCTACCAGAGCCTTGGCTTCAGCGACCAAGGATTTGCTGTCCCTAACTTTTCCTGCAAATCCATCAAGGAGAAGGCAGTTGGAGTCACGAAGCACACCGGCCAACGCTCCTTCGGCCATCCCGCCTCCAACCGACGCGTCTATATTCAGCTTCAGTTCAGATCTGGCCAGGGGTTTTCCAGTTATGAGGTAAGGGCTTTCGGATCTCGGTAGCGCTGCTGCGCTCTTTTGAGCACCACTTTTGATAGTTTTCCATGAGAGTCTTCGCCTCACAGATCTGGGTTTCTGCTTGCGGTACTGTTCCCCTAAACACAAAATTGTTCCTTGTTTTCTAGATGGTCTAAAGGAGACACGCAATAAAGTCAAAGGCCGCTAGGGAGTTTGGGTCTTCAAGTCTTGCTTGGAGCCAGGCGTCCATCCGAGGGTAAGGGCTCAGTGAGTTCCTAAACAATTGATCCCAGATCTGTTGGGTTGAGGGGCATGAAAGTAGGATATGTTCTGTTGTTTCTACATTCTGAATGCAAATAAGACATAGTGGGTAGGGGATGATGTCTCGCTTGTGTAGGTTCTCTCTAGATGGTAGGACGTCTTGAGCTACGCTCCATAGAAAAGTCTCACCTTTGGGGATATTTTCTCTCCAGATTCCGTTCCATAGTCTTCGTGAGGGGTGAAAAGAGGTTGAGGCCTCATTTTCTGTCTGTTTTGTTTCGTACTCTCTGAGCATACTGTATGCTGCTTTCACAGAATAGGTCCCTGACTGAGTTTTAGTCCACATCAGCTTGTCGTCCCCCGGATCGGTGTTTAAGGGGATCAAAAGGATTTCTGACGCAGTATCTTCATCAAAGAGCCGCTTGACCTTACTTGAATCCCATTCTGGTTTGTCCATCAACATCAATTTAGACACTTTCTACGAGTCTTGTTTATTTACCGGGCCATTCAAAATTCCACGTTCCAGCCAGCGGTCCTCCCTTATATTTACTGATTTCCCGTTGCCGATAATCCACCTCTCTAGACCCGAGATCATCTCCCTGCCATATAGTATACTCTGCCACCCCCATGAAGGTCTAGACCCTTTCTCAACCTGAAGGAAACTTTTATTAGGAAAATAGACTCCTTTTAGGATTCTACCCTATAATGAATCTTTATTCTGGGCTAGTCTCCAAGCTTGCTTACCAAGTAGCGTCTTGTTAAAAGTTGCCATATCCTTGAAACCTAAGCCACTGGCAGCTTTCCTAGTTTTTAAAAGCTCCCATCATCGCCAATGTAATCCAGCTTTAGACTCGCTGTTCTTCCACCAAAAGTTGGATATTCTCTTCTCTATAGACCTGCAGATTGAGATTGGGACTTTAAAAATAGACATAGCATATTGGGGAATACCTTGAACCACAGCTTTGATCAACGTTTCTTTCCCGGCCTTTGAAAATAGATTTTCCTTCCAACCTTCAAGTTTCATGTCAACTCTGGCGTTAATCCACGAGAACATCTATTTTTTTGTATCACCCCAATCCGATGGCAGCCCTAGATACTTCACAGAGAAGAAGAAAAAATGGGAGAGAGAACCGAGAGAGAACACAGTGAGAAAAGGGAGATTTGGAGGTCGTTCGTTTTCCGGCGTCTCCGTGTCCGCCATCATTGGTTCCGGCGACGTTTTCTCGCCATCTAACTAGGTAATGATTCAATTGATAATCTATTTTCTTCTTTTCCTCAGAAATCGAGTACTCAGAGAATGATCGATGAAATGGTGCCTTGATTACCTAAAATTGAAACCGATTTGTGCTGATTAGGGATGATTTATTATTCCATACTCCATGTTTAGGTTGAGAAGTTAAGAAGAATTCGAATCTTGAAGTCGTTTTTCTAAGCGCGCATCACCTGTTCAACGATTTGCCTAAATGACGTGTTAGATCTGGTTTTGTATAATCACTCGTCGGGTAATGCTTAAAGCTAGGATTGATTCATGTTTTACTCCATTAATTGTTGAGATAGCTCTGCCCATCGCGTTTTTCCTTTCGTTGAATGTTATTGCAATTTTTGGTGCTGGTTGTCCACGAGTTAGAGGTTAAAACTACTCAGCGTTAGCTCCTTATCTCCCTTGCTTTATTATACACCTGTCATTTTGTGGTGGCTGTTGCATGCTAGAGAATGTTGTTTGATAATGAGATTGGTTTCCAGGAACCGATTTTTAGTGGTCGGCGTTGATTGTTTTGGCCGGAGTGTTGGTCCAGTGATGCTTGCGTTGATCGGCCTCGTTGGAGGTGGTGGTGCCGACGGTCGACAGTGACTAAGGATCGATGATGGCCAGAGAAGGAAGCTTCGATGAATTGTTGGGGATATCTCTCGGGGAAAAGGTGTGCGACAAAGAAGACGATCCAGAAGACAAAATTAAAAAAAGAAAAAAAAAGAAACAAGAAATAAAAATAGAAAAGGCATAAAAATAGAGAAATAAAATGGGTTTTAAATAATAAAATAATAAAATAAAATAATTCAAAAAATTTTATACAAATTTAAAAAATTATAATAAAAAAATTTCACAAAATTTGTATTGTATGATTTGGTTAAATATCTTTTTTTATTAATATTATTTTTTAATCAAATTATAAGAAACAATGGTTAAATATAGAATTGTTTAAGAAATACGGGTTGGGTATGGGTTGAGTCGGGTATGAGTCATTTAATTTGCATTGGATGAATATGGGTCAAAATAAGTTAAATTGGTCAACATGGGCCAGATCATTTTCAAGCCAACTCAAGTTCAATCCGACTCATCCATTTGACACCCTACTTGTGACACACCAAGGAAATCGACTTCGTTAACTACAAGTGAACTGCAGTCTATTTTCAGTTAAAGCTTGGAAAATGGGCACAATGTAGATAGCCTTACCTCGGATAGCTGACAAACATGAAACTCATGTTCAGAGGCTGAGGCAGATGCGGATGCAGAAGCGCTTGCTGGTTTCTTATATGTTGTTTTTGTTTTCTGTCGTATTGCTTAGTTGTTTGTTGTTTTTGTTTTTCTATCACATTTCTTTGGTTTCTTGTTTGTTGTTTGTTGTTTTCTCTTGTATTTCTTGCCAGCAAGAGATAAATAAATAAATAAGAAAAGAGCCCATAACGAATTTAAGCTAAAACATTAATCCACTATTTGTTAATATCATTCATTGTTTCGAAACGCTAACCACGTGTCGGATGTCTTACACATCACGTGTTGGTTGCGTGGGGAGCATGTGTCTAAACACACATCCGTCCCCATAAGGTATCAGTGCTTTCTATATTAATAGATTGAATGAATTTGGGCCTGAAAAGGTTAATTTTTGAGCTAGGCCTTTAGACCTGTCCAAGCTTTTAGACTAGTTTTACTAGATTTTAGTAATTCAAAAAATTGAATAAGCCTTTAGGGCTTTACTTTAGATCTTGATCTTTTCTTTTAGCAAAATGCTAGGTCATTAATTGTGCATTTTACGTTTATTTCAATTTTTACTTGATTGCGCATTTTTTATATCGTTTATTCTTTTTTAGCAGTTAGAGATGTTGCATGGACACTTAGCGGACAAGAACTTTGGAAGTAAAACTGATAGAAAGACGGCATGAAAACACTTTAAAAAATGAATAATAAAAGTTTAGATAATAAAAGGGCATTAGTCAATTGACTAGTATAATCAAGTGCCCGGACTTTAGAAATCTCTAGTTGCGGAGGATGTAAGGTATGCTGCCGCACCCTATTTGATTTCTAGATGACCCTAATAGGCTAGTGGTTATTGCTTTTGCACATTATACACCTTGAAAGCCGCGAATTGGTATGGACTTAAGAGAACTCGAGCTGAACCTTTTGGCTTAGTAATCCATTAACTGTCTTTGGGACATACTTTTTCCCGCTCTTCGAGAGGGTCGCGACAAGTGACAAATGAAAAGTCTACTTGAACCCACTCGTCTTATTCAGCCCATCTTTCCAATATGATCATGCTCCGGAGGAGAAAGATTTATAAGGAGATTGCAGAGAACATATGGAAGTTTGCAAAATTTTCTCTTCTCTAGAATCTGCCTTTAACTCAAACATCACCGCACCTTATATAGCTGAGGTTAAGGGCAATACATACATTTTCATGAGCATTATGGCCAAGAAGTATGGCCGAAAAAATACATTACGGACTTTACGGAATATTAAAAACTTTGAAAGAGTTTGATTCTCTTCATATAATTTCCGTATCTTGAATCTCTCTAAAACTACATTAATTTTTTTAATTTGAGAATTCACAGAAAAGGTGGTTTTCCTCCATCATATCCCATTACTTTATTAAATTGAAAAGTGAACCACAATTTTATATGATTTCTTTGATTTCTAGAAAGTGGCCCACCAAGAGCCATGCATGAAAATCTATTAGGCCATTAAACATTCGTTTTGAAGTCTACGGTGTTACACCTGGATAGTTAATTGGATTTAATGCATTAGGGGCTAATCTATTTAGGTCTCCTTGTTGGGGTGGAGGCAAGCAAGAGAAGGGAGAGAAAAGAAAAGGGAAAAGAAATATAGAAAGAAGAGGATGGAGGAGAGAGGGACAAACTGAAAAGAAGATTTTGGGGTTTCCATGATGGTTAACCTAAATTTCACTTTTACCACAAATTGGTCCCGAGGTGTAAAGTCGCCATTTTCTATTGAAGAAAATAGTTATACGAACTTTACGGTTAAGCGCTCGACACTTCAATTCGATGGAGAATAGGTTCTTCCAACAAGGCAATGCGTGAAAATCAGGACTGGTATATCTATTGGGCTGACATGAGTCTAGTTAAGTTTATATTTTGTTGGTCCCATGTAGATATTACCACCAAAAGCAATAATTATTAGTTTGACGCCACTCCACTATGCATAAAAAAAAAGTGAGAGATATATATACGCACACATTCATATTGAACTGTGGATACATAAATAATAGAATTATTTCTGCTGGATCATATTGGTAGGGAAACCTATTGAGTAACAACTTTCAAATTCAGAGAAACCCTAGAATTAAAGATGGACAATCCAAAGCCAAATCCTGTTTTACGAAAGCCAACAAAACAAATAAAGGTTCATAAAGCAAGAATAAAAAATGGATAGGATAGGTGCATAGACTCAATGGGAGCTATTCTAACAAATGGAGTTGACCACGTTGCGTTGGTAAATGAATCTTTTAATCGAAACTCGAGAAAGGGACAGAATAAACCTATTTACATATGTATACGTATTAAATACTATCTCAAATGATTAATGACAATGCGAATTTTTTATATGAAAAAGGAAAGAATTGTTGTAAATCAATTCTAAGTTGAATAAAGGATCAAATATTCATTGATTAAATCATTTACTCCATGGTTTGATAAATCTTTTGAACAATTGATTAATTGAAGAGAATAAAGATAGAGTCTCATTCTACATGTGAATATCGAAAAAATGAAATTTATAGTAAGAGAAAAATCCGTCGACTTTAAAAATAGCGAGGGTTCAAGTCCCTCTATCCCCAAAGAAAGACCATTTGATCCCTTAAAGATTTGTCCTATTTTTTTTTCCATTTTTTTAAATCCTAAAAATCTAGGGCTTGGATAAGACTTTTACTACCCCTTTTGTCCTTTTATTGATATAGAACCAAGTCATCTAATAAAAGGAGGATGATGTGTAAGAAATGGTCGGATAGCTCACCTAGTAGAGCAGTGGACTAAAATTCCTCGTGTCACTAGTTCAAATTTGGTTCCTGGCATATTTTAAATTTGTGTAAGTGTCTATTCCATAAATGAATTGATATCTACAAATTAAGTGAGGAACTAAGACCATTCCAAGGCCCTTTTCGCCATGCATAAACTCAACAAATATTTAGGATAAGCATGAGGATAAGCATGAAATAAAGCTTCTGTAAGTACGAATATCCCAATGCATGGAAACTTATTGCCTATGGATAATGAAAAACCGTTTCAACATCAAAAACGACAAAAACTAGAGCAAACATATAATGACGGATTCAAATTGTAACCAATAATTGCCCATTGTTTCTATACTTGATTCATAACTCAAAAGTTATGAATCAGGTATTGATCGATATGGGCTCTATAATTACTGCTCGAGATAATTCTAGGTCGATCTTGGAGGCGCATTAATTCTATGTTGGTGACCATGGAGCTTCATCGAGCTTCACCTATGAGATAATTTCTCATTTACTTTCTTTAATTTTTTTCTCTTTTTTATTTCCAAATTTTTAATTTTTTCTTGATGCGGTGCTTGGTGAGTGCCACATGGCACCACTCGTCTTATAAAAGTGATAAAAAAAAATGGTTGGTATCACAAAAATCCCCAAATTAGTACAACTATGATAAATTTATCTCAAATTAATTTTTTGATCACCAAAAACCCAAATTGATACACCTGTAACTAGGGTGTCAATGGGTCAGATCGGATTGTGTTTCCTTGATCTCGACCCAGCCCGAAACACCAAAGAAATAACTCAAAACAATCGGGTTGAGTTGGGTCAGGACGAGCCAAGTTTCAGGTTCCTTTTTAAAATTTGACTATTTGCAAATTTCATCTTATGCGCAAAACTAAATTGAAAATGGCATATGAATTTAGTTATTACATGGCATACGAGGGCAATTAAACACACTGCTCATCTAATTAACTAAAAAATAACTTAAATTCCCCGTAAAATCTCATCCTCGCACACGAGACCTCTTTCCTATTTAAGCAAATGCAGAGCGTTGTGCTCCAAAAGCAGAGCGAGGGTGACATTGATACAGACATCCTGGGAGAGAGCGATGGTGAGAGAAATAGACGATCTGCCGAAGAACAAGGCGAACTTCAGTTTGAATGAGCCTGTGTTAGGTGCAATGATGTAAACAAAAATGAAGAAGCTCGAGGTCATCTACAATTAATCCAGAGGAATATAACATCCTCCTCCGAAAATTATACCCCAACAATCTGAATGAAGCATTTTTGCTGATGAACTGTCATGCCTCTATGGTTCCTGGAGTATGCTGCGACGGTTCCTAAGCCGGCTGTCGCTGGTTCATGGCTTGGTCACCTTCACTTGGCTCGAAACTTACCAGCGATGTCACCGGTTGGCCTCCGTTCTATCCAGGCGCTCTATGGCGTTGGTAGCACGGTGCACTATATCATTCCCTAAAATATCGTCTGCCTTCATTTCCCATGTTTCTGGTGATCATGAGGATGATGGCGAGAGATGGTTCTAATGCCAGGAGCTCTTTGCTCTAATTTGATCAGGAATCGGAATCACTTATTAGTGTATTTTATGTAATTTTGCGTCTACGATTCTCATGAATCATGATTTCTTACTAGTTTTTGAGACTCTTCGATCCATAAGAGCACTAACGGAGGATCTGATTCCATTATTAAGATATAAAACCAACAGAGAGAAAATTAAGTTACATCATTCAACAATAACTTGTAATTAGAGGGTCTTTGATTTTAGGAAAGCTGCTAGCTATACAGAACTCACCACCTAACCACTATTGGTAGGGGGTCACAACTGAACAATATACCCAAATCAAAACACAACGCGAACCGAGCTGACTTGAATCAAAATCTATAACCCAAAGTACTCCAAAATTCGGGTTGGTTGGGTCCTGTTTCGATTGGATACATTGTTCAATTTTGACACCCTCACCTATGACCAATTTATCATACGTCAGTTTTTGTTAATTTTACCACCAAATTATTGAATTCGATGACATATGGTAGTTGATGGGCGTATGAATCTGAGGTTTTGGTTATTGCCCTCCATTTGTTACAGGTGTACAAGTTTGAGACCTTTCGTGCTATTAACCAATTTAACGTATGGTAAATTGACACAAGTGTACTAATTTGAAATTTTTTGTGGTTAAAAAATTAATTTGAGGCAAATTTATCATAGTTGTAAATGTGTGAAATTTTTATGATAAAAAAAATTAGTATGAGATAAATTTGTCACACGTGTATTAGTTTGAGATTTTTCATGGTATAATCTTAAAAAAAAAAAAACTCACGTCAACCTTTTCAATTAACCAAATTAGACTAACCTAACGAAAGGACTTGATTACACCAATTTGACAAGTTTAAAAATTCAATTGCACTTTGGCGAGATATGTTATGAATTTTTATGGATTTATTCAGTTCTTTCTTAAACATGTAGTATTCATTGTGAATCAAATTTCGAGCTTGATAATATTATTCGTTATGTATGTCCTCGCCATGGCCATCACCTCACCCTAGGGCAACGCCGTAAGACTAATGTCATTTAATGAATCCTAGGTACGGAAGAGATCGTCTTTAAGATGAAGAAAGGCAGTTCACTGCTGCAATCCTCATACCAGTTCTTTCCTTTCCTTTTCATTATCCTTAACCTGGTCGCCGTTACATCTCTTCAAATGAAGTTTTTTCTAGTTAAGCCACACATAATATGAAGTTTTCCCGAGTACGTTTGTCGTCACGACAATTTCACTTCCATTGAACTAACCGTGGGCAAATGTTTCCCAGTTCCAGAAATCTAAATGAGGCAATTCCTCTTATCTGCTTCCTTTGAGAGAGATATCAGTGGGCGCACATTCCTGATGGGCACATTATTTGAAGAAGCAGGCCCGAACGTCCATTCAGCAAGAACCCGCAAATTCGCAGAAGACAAGAAGAGCTGCCAAAACCGGAAGGTCCCAACAAAGAAGAACAACCATAAGCGACGACGAAGATCAAAGAACATAGGTGACAACAAAGATCAAATTGCTAAGAATACGACCAATACGATTGATTGGTCCGCACGCCTCTCTTGTCACTTTTTGTGTTCCCCTGTTCCTCGGATACAATTCCATCCTACGGCAAATCTAAATTTGTGGAAAGCCTTTCATGTGTTACATATGAAAACATGAAAAAGCACTGAGTATCGCACTGGTGCCAGGTGCAGGAGCGCGTATCTGCCGATTTAAAATCCTCCCAGCTATGTTCCTCCAGCTATGTTGCTGCTCTATACATCCCAGCCAAAACAGCCAAGTATCAAGCGATGGGCCGCGACCGAAGAATTCCTGCTGTTCTTTTCCAGTTTTAAGTATGCAGCAGTTCGGGTTCAAGTGATAACAAAGTAAGACTAAAAATAGAGATGCAATGGAAGGCACACAACAGAAGCCAACCTGTATCCTCGCCCATCAAGTATTCTAGGTAGCCAATCTTACAGAGCTTGAATCTAGTAGTGTCAACCGATTCTCTTCAACTTTTTCCACTTTTAAAAAACAGCCTCGTTCATTCGATGTTGACTGTAGTACCCGTTTTAATCTTAAGGTACAAGGTGTACTAGGATGAAGCCCTAAAATAAAAGCGGGATTGTTTACAGTGGACAGGTTCGATAATCACTGCCGTCATTGACTCAAAAACAATCGAAACCTCCTTAAAAGTAAAAGTCTGTGCTTGCATAACCAGCAATCATGGTTCAACGAGACAAATCCTTGTCTGCTAGACCAGGAAACACATGTAAGCATCTTCGAATAGCGCAGATCCCACGTTCCAATCATCTTATCATAGTTCAAAGTGCCACAATAAAAGAAGGAAAGGCACCATATCAAGGCTGCAACTCCTGACACAGGGCAATGCATAAAAAAAAAAAAAAAAGATGGACATACAGGAAACAAGAACCAGCATCAATATGCAACCTAATTGCAGCATTCAGGTTCCTCATAAAATAGATCCTAATATCAGTCGATGACACATAGGAGCTATTTTGGGTAACTGCAAGCATGATTGTTCTGTTATGATCTAAGAAAAATCTGCAGCTGTTTTTATAATCCCCAAATCCATCAAGACAAACTAAGAATCAAAGAAAGGTTGTGCAGGTGAGTAACTTAATATGTAAGATGAACTTACAAGCGTTCCACATGAATGGTCTACCTGCTGCCTATGGAGGAATTCACTTATGCTTCCCATAATAGACCCAAAAAAGCTATATAGAACCATAAGTATCCAAATACTTCAAAAATATGGCTCCACGTCTATGAGGGATTGAAGTCAGTGCATTATCTCAGTAACAGCAGGAAGTAGAGGACGCCATAAAATCTGCTCCACTCTTGCAATAGCACAAAGTATCATCAACAACTCCCCTATATTTGGAATACAGGATAACAAAGATCTCATTCTATCAGGCATCCTCACTGTTGCTTTCAGAATAACAAAGAAAGCTTTTCAGGAGCACCATAACAAAGGATAGGGGCCACACATAAAAAGAGAGTTTCAGTTTTGACAACGGCTTCTTTCTTTCATCAAAATGCTGTGGAGTTAATGACAGCCAGTGCCTATCACTTTTGACTCTTAGAGTTATGATAATAACAAATTCCGACCATTTTGTTACAAATGAGAAAAGCAAGAACACAAGCATATCTTACAACGTGTTAGATACATCGGAGAAGCTATTTTATTCCCCATCCACTCTGAGGGGATAGTTAATGCAACAGCTCATTGACAAATTCATCAAGAACAACTTTCCACCCGAATAGCTATGCCAATCCCTTGATCCCATGGGAATAGCTTTAATTCCAATGCAACTTGGAATGACTTGAATTTTCTATCCATGTCCGACACGCTTGGTACTAGATGACCCAGTGAATATGTTTTTGTAATAAAGGACAACAATAAAAATTCAAGTACATAAGCACTGTCTAAGGAAAGAAAGAACAAAAAGCAAAAGACAAAGGAAAACATCACAAGACTATGTGAAGTCAGACGATGTCCGAATCTGAATAAAAGAGCAGAATACATAAGCAACCCAAGATTCTAAAACCTCAAACTCTTTTGTTGTGTTGCTTCCATATGCACCACACTACACCAAGCGGTGCAGCCCCAAGACTTCTCAATATTGAGCCTCCGCATGAACATTCCAACAAGGTAAAAGCTGAATGACATAATTTGAAATAATCCTGGCCTTTAGGCAAGCTAAGGACATGATTCCAAAGCTTAAGAGTAAACTCAATGAAGGAAGAGATGATCAACAGATTGCCCAGAATGCTCCACATGCAACACCAATCGTAAGAATGAAATTCAGTTTCCTGAGATCCTCAAAAGTAAAAATCTTATTCCACGCTAATGTCCAACAAAAGAAATAGATTTTAGAAGGTATATGGCAACCAGATCGCTTTAGAGGGATGAACGAGGGGAGAAACTCCCAACCTTTGACCCGGTTGAACACTGGTTTGGTCAGATCAAAAGAGTTAGCACAGCTTGATCCCGCTATGACCACGGATGCTCTCACATCATAATGGACTGGACCTACGTTATCTGGTCCAACTAATCAAAATCGGCCAATCTATTCCAGTTTTGAAAACATTGGCACCACCGGCCAACCCCCTTAACTACAAACTTCACCGGCTCTAGTGAGAAGGTGACATTAGGAGGTTGCTACTCAAGTTAGGAAGGCCTAAAAAGTCACAAAAGATAAAAATTCAAGCGGTTAGGTTGTGGGAGCAAACAATAAGGAATGATATAGAGCTTCCAGAACATACGAAACATAAAATTCAAATCAAGTATGATGTGATAAAATAATTCATAGAGGTTTGTTGTTGTTTGGGGGGTCTATAAACCCAGAAAGTTATGCAAGAGGTTCATCAGAAAATCCTATACTTCCTTTAAAAGAAAAAAAAAAAAAGACAAGGTCTAAACGTATAATTGTAGCACAATCCTATACTTCCTAAAACGCAATTAAGAACTGCTCCTCTCCCTAATTTAGGTAAAGCAACTAGGAACACTTTTGGAAGAACTATCAAAATAAAAAAAAAACAGAATCGTCTCCACAATTGTGGTGCAAAGCCCAACTATTTTGACATGCTATCAGCATATATATTTGAGGAAAATGATACCTTCCACTTTTTGCTCTCCACTGCCAAGCCTCCATCTGAGCACAAAGATAGCAGATGGTGACGGGAATCTGAACGCAATTAAAACTTGTAAGATGGCTAGCAATCAGAATGAAACCCAGCAGGAAGAGTCTACAACAAAGGAATAGGTCAAAATCCATTAGTAAATCACACGTAATGTTACCAACTCGAACAAATTATCCTAGTACAACTTGCAAAGAATACTCAAGGGAAACCGTTCAGACCTCAACACATTCCAGTGTGGTTTCTGAAGCCAATGTTAGCTTAAAGACAGACCCTTAAAACTCAAA
>JAGVVM010019514.1:0-10926 GCA_019149425.1 Psidium friedrichsthalianum
TGCCGTCTTATGTAAGTGATTTAAAAAATGTTGGTATCACAAAAATCCCCAAATATAGTACAACTTGATAATTTATCTCAACTAATTTTTTGATCACCAAAAACCAAATTGATACATGATACTAGGGTGTCAATGGGTCAAATCAATTGTGTTTCCTTGATCCTCGACCCAGCCCAAAACACGAAATAACTCAAACAATCGGGTTGAGTTGGGTCAGGACGAGCCAAGTTTCGGGTTCCTTTTTAAAATTTGACTATTTGCAAATTTCATCTTACGCAAAACTAAATTGAAATGGCATATGAATTTAGTTATTACATGGCATACGAGGGCAATTAAACACACTGCTCATCTAATAACTAAAAAATAACTTAAATTTCCCGTAAAATCTCATCCTCGCACACGAGACCTCTTGTCCTATTTAAGCAAATGCAGAGCGTTGTGCTCCAAAAGCAGAGCGAGGGTGACATTGATACAGATATCCTAGGAAGAGAGAGAGAGAGCGATGGTGAGAGAAATAGACGATCTGCCGAAGAACGAGGCGAACTTCAGTTTGAATGAGCCTGTGTTAGGTGCATGATGTAAACAAAAATGAAGAAGCTCGAGGTCATCTATAATTAATCCAGAGGAATATAACATCCTCCTCCGAAAATTATACCCCAACAATCTGAATGAAGCATTTTTGCTGATGAACTGTCATGCCTCTATGGTTCCTGGAGTATGCTGCGACGGTTCCTAAGCCGGCTGTCGCTGGTTCATGGCTTGGTCACCTTCACTTGGCTCGAAACTTACCAGCGAGTCACGGTTGGCCTCCGTTCTATCCAGGCGCTCTATGGCTTGGTAGCACGGTGCACTATATCATCCCTAAAATATCGTCTGCCTTCATTTCCCATGTTTCTGGTGAGATGGGATGATGGCGAGAGATGGTTCTAATGCCAGGAGCTCTTTGCTCTAATTTGATCAGGAATCGGAATCACTTATTAGTGTATTTTATGTAATTTTGCGTCTACGATTCTCATGAATCATGATTTCTTACTAGTTTTTGAGACTCTTCGATCCATAAGAGCACTAACGGAGGATCTGATTCCATTATTAAGATATAAAACCAACAGAGAGAAAATTAAGTTACATCATTCAACAATAACTTGTAATTAGAGGGTCTTTGATTTTAGGAAAGCTGCTAGCTATACAAAACTCACCACCTAACCACTATTGGTAGGGGGTCACAACTGAACAATATACCCAAATCAAAACACAACGCGAACCGAGCTGACTTGAATCAAAATCTATAACCCAAAGTACTCCAAAATTCGGGTTGGTTGGGTCCTGTTTCGATTGGATACATTGTTCAATTTTGACACCCTCACCTATGACCAATTTATCATACGTCAGTTTTTGTTAAATTTTACCACCAAATTATTGAATTCGATGACATATGGTAGTTGATGGGCATATGAATCTGAGGTTATTGGTTATTGCCCTCCATTTGTTACAGTGTACAAGTTTGAGACCTTTCGTGCTATTAACCAATTTAACGTATGGTAATTTGACACAAGTGTACCAATTTGAAATTTTTTGTGGTTAAAAAATTAATTTGAGGCAAATTTATCATAGTTGTAAATGTGTGAAATTTTTATGATAAAAAATTAGTATGAGATAAATTTGTCACACGTGTATTAGTTTGAGATTTTCATGGTATTAATCTTAAAAAAAAAACTCACGTCAACCTTTTCAATTAACCAAATTAGACTAACCTAACGAAAGGACTTGATTACACAAATTTACAAGTTTAAAAATTCAATTGCACTTTGGCGAGATATGTTATGAATTTTTATGGATTTATTCATTCTTTTTCTTAAACATGTAGTATATATTGCGAATCAAATTTCGAGCTTGATAATATTATTCGTTGCGAATGTCCTCGCCATGGTCATCACCTCACCCTAGGGCAACGCCGTAAGACTAATGTCATTTAATGAATCCTAGGTACGGAAGAGATCGTCTTTAAGATGAAGAAAGGCAGTTCACTGTTGCAATCCTCATACCAGTTCTTTCCTTTCCTTTTCATTATCCTTAACCTGGTCGCCGTTACATCTCTTCAAAAAGAAGTTTCTAGTTAAGCTAATATGAAGTTTTCCGAATACGTTTGTCGTCACGACAATTTCACTTCCATTGAACTAACCGTGCGCAAATGTTTCCCAGTTCCAGAAATCTAAATGAAGCAATTCCTCTATCTTCTTCCTTGAGTGAGATATCAGTGGGCGCACATTCCTGATGGCACATTATTTGAAGAAGCAAGCCCAAACGTCCATTTAGCAAGAGCCCGCAAATTCGCAGAAGACTAAGTAAATAAAATTTGAAAATCAATTCAGAGTACAAAAAGAGCTGCCAAAACCGGAAGGTCCCCAACAAAGAAGAACAACCATAAGCGACAACGAAGATCAAAGAACATAAGCGACAACGAAGATCAAATTGCTAAGAATACGACCAATACGATTGATTGGTCCGCGCCTCTCTTGTTACTTTTTGTGTTCCCCTGTTCCTCGGATACAATTCCATCCTACGGCCAAATCTCAATTTGTGGAAAGCCTTTCATGGCTTCCATATGAAAACATGAAAAAGCACTGAGGAATCACACTGGTGCCAGGAGCGGAGCGTGAATCTGCCGATTGAAAATCCTCCCAGCTATGTTGCTGCTCTTATACATCCCAGCCAAAACAGCCAAGTATCAAGCGATGGGTCGCGACCGAAGAACTCCTGTTGTTCTTTTCTAGTTTTAAGTATGCAGCAGTTCGGGTTCAGTGATAACAAAGTAAGAATAAAAATAGAGATGCAATGCAAGGCACACAACAGAAGCCAACCCTATATCCTCGCCCATCAAGTATTCTAGGTAGCCCAATCTTACAGAGCTTGAATCCTAGTAGTGTCAACCGATTCTCTTCAACTTTTTTCACTTTGAAAAAACAGCCTCGTTCATTCGATGTTGACTGTAGTACCCGTTTTAATCTTAAGATACAAGGTGTACTAGGATGAAGCTCTAAAATAAAGAAGGCATTATTTACAGTGGACAGCATTTGGTTCGATAATCACTGCCTTCATTGACTCAAAAACAATCGAAACCTTTAAAAGTCTGTGCCTTGCATAACCAGCAATCATGGTTCAACGAGACAAAATCCTTGTCTGCTAGACCAGGAAACGCATAGTAAGCATCTTCAAATAGCGCAGATCCCATGTTCCAGTCATCTTATCATAGTTCAAAGTGCCCACAAAAAAGAAGGAAAGGCTACCATATCAAGGCCGCAACTCCTGACACAGGGCAAATGCATGGATAAAAAAAAAAAAAAAGATGGACACTACAGGAAACAAGCATGATGTTTCTTGTATGATCTAAGAAAAATTTGCAGCTGTTTTTTATAATCCCCAAATCCATCAAGACAAACTAAGGATCATAAGAAAGGTTGTGCAGGTGAGGTAACTTAATATGTAAGATGAACTTACAAGCGTTCCACATGAATGGTCTACCTGCTGCCTATGGAGGAATTGCACTTATGCTTCCCATAATAGACCCAAAAAGCTATATAGAACCATAAGTATCCAAATTACTTCAAAAAATATGGCTCCACGTCTATCGAGGGATTGAAGTCAGTGCATTATCTCAGTAACAGCAGGAAGTAGAGGACGCCATAAAATCTGCTCCACTCCTGCAATAGCACAAGTATCATCAACAACTCCCCTATATTTGGAATACGGGATAATAAAAATCTCATTCTATCAGGCATCCTCACTGTTGCTTTCAGAATAACAAAGAAAGCCTTTTCAGGAGCACCACAACAAAGGATAGGGGCCACACATAAAAAGAGAGTTTCAGTTTTGACAATGGCTTCTTTCTTTCATCAAAATGCTGTGGAGTTAATGACAGCCAGTGCCTATCACTTTTGACTCTTAGAGTCATGATAATAACAAATTCCCACCATTTTTGTTACAAATGAGGAAAAGCAAGAACACAAGCATATCTTACAACGTGTTAGATACATCGGAGAAGCTATTTTATTCCCCATCCACTCTTGAGGGGATAGTTAATGCAACAGCTCATTGACAAACTCATCAAGAACAACTTTTCCACCCGAATAGCTATGCCAATCCCTTGATCCCATGGAATAGCTTTAATTCCAATGCAACTTGGAATGACTTGAATTTTCTTATCCATGTCCAACACGCTCTGGTACTAGATGACCCAGTGAATATTTATTTGTAATAAAGGACAACAAAATAAAAATTCAAGTACATAAGCACTGTCTAAAGAAAGAAAGAACAAAAAGCAAAAGACAAAGGAAAACATCACAAGACTATGTGAAGTCAGACGATGTCCGAATCTGAATAAAAGAGCAGAATACATAAGCAACCCAAGATTCTAAAACCTCAAACTCTTTTGTTGTGTTGCTTCCCTATGCACCACACGACACCAAGCGGTGCAGCCCCCCAAGACTTCTCAGATATTGAGCCTCCTCCATGAACATTCCAACAAGGTAAAAGCTGAATGACATAATTTGCAATAATCCTTGCCCCTTAGGCAAGCTAAGGACATGATTCCAAAGCTTAAGAGTAAACTCAATGAACGAAGAGATGATCAACAGATTGCCCAGAATGCTTACACATGCAACACCAATCACAAGAATGAAATTCAGTTTCCTGAGATCCTCAAAAGTAAAAATCTCATTCCGCGCTAATGTCCAACAAAAGAAATAGATTTTAGAAGGTATATGGGGCAACCAGATCGCTTTAGAGGGGATGAACGAGGGGAGAAACTCCCCAACCTTTTGACCCGGTTGAACACTGGGTTTGGTCAGATCAAAAGAGTTAGCACCAGCCTGATCCCGCTATGACCACAGATGCTCTCACAATCACAATTGGACTTGACCTACGTTATCTGGTCCAACTAATCGAATCGGCCAATCTATTCCAGTTTTGAAAACATTGGCACCACCGGCCGACAACCCCCTTAAACTACAACCTTCACCGGCTCTAGTGAGAAGGTGACATTAGGAGGTTACTACTCAAGTTAGGAAGGCCTAAAAAGTCACAAAAGATAAAATTCAAGCGGTTAGGTTGTGGGAGCAAACAATAAGGAATGATACAGAGCTTCCAGAACATACGAAACATAAAATTCAAAATCAAGTATGATGTGATAAAATAATTCATAGAGGTTTGTTGTTGTTTGAGTGGTCTATAAACCCAGAAAGTTATGCAAGAGGTTCATCAGAAAATCCTGTACTTCCTTTAAAAGAAAAAAAAAAAGACAAGGTCTAAACGTATCATTTGTAGCACAATCCTATACTTCCTAAAACGCAATTAAGAACTGCTCCTCTCCCTAATTTTTAGGTAAAGCACCTACGAACACTTTTTGGAAGAACTATCAAAAGTAAATAAAAAACAGAATCGTCTCAACAATTTGTGGTGCAAAGCCCAAACTATTTTTGACATGCTATCAGCATATATATTTTGAGGAAAATGATACCTTCCACTTTTGCTCTCCACTGCCAAGCCTCCATCTGAGCACAAAGATAGCTGATGGTGACTGTAATCTGAACGCAATTAAAACTTGCAATATGGCTAGCAATCAGAAGAAACCCAGCAGGAAGAGTCTACAACACCATGGAATAGGTCAAAATCCATTTAGTAAATCACACCGTAATGTTACCAACTCGACAAATTATCCTAGTACAACTTGCAAAGAATACTAAGGGAAACCGTGCAGACCTCAACACATTCCGCTGTGGCTTCTTGAGCCAATGTTATGCTTAAAGCAGACCCTAAACTCAAAGCCTTGTTCAACTAGCTTCCTGTCATCGAAACCACGGTCTCACAAAATGACTTCTCAAAGCCTAAACTCGCTAGATGAGACACAGCATCCGGCAGTTGCAGCAAAAGGCAGAAGAAAAGCTTGAGAAACTGTGCTACAAAGGGAAACTTGCAGTCTCATAAAGCAAACTTGTGGGTAAAATTACAAGTACATACGAGCAAGCAAGAGCTCCGAAGAAGAGGTCTGTACACGAATCTCAAGTAAACCAGGAGTTGAAGCACCGCCTTTTTCTAAAATTTCAAGCATCATATCCACAACTTCAGACTTGCTAATAGCAACAATCAAATCTGCTAGTAAGCTTATTAGGCTAAGTTGCACAACAGGATCTGCCCGCTTCTCCTTTCCATCCTGAAATTAGTAAAATACTACGTACACATGTAAACAAATATACTTGATAAAGAAAAAAGAAATTTTAAAAATACCAAAAGAAGCACTACACTGGACAGAGTTGAAGGACCGGTAATTCACATTGCCAGGTAAGATCTCGAGAATGAGAAGTCACGCATTTCTAAAAACATTATCGAATTATACAGTTACAAGAAAGATGAATAGATCACAATAAAACTCAAGTGGACTCCAAACTTTGAAACAGAAATATTTCAAGATCAACATTCTCATATCTTACATACAAGTATTATCTGGCAAATATCGCCTATGTATTTACAAGAAGCATGTCCAGCAGCCACAACTATCAACAATGAGTTTACTCTCATCAATGACTCACTTATATTCATCCAACTTGTTCATCAAAATCATTCCTTTCCCAGACACTTGCCGCTAATCCCATGATAAAAGTGTCTATAGGAGCCCAATTCTTGCTCCAACCATAATCAATCACTTCACAGCTCGCCCTCATTACACTCTCAACCATGGCTACATGGCTACTGGCCCGCCGGCTGCAAATTGTAGTCCTAGAATGGATGAACACAAAAGTAAGAGTTATTGTCAATGGATGAGGCTAACAGGTATAATTCTTTTCTTAAACGCACCTGAGCACATGCAGTCAGAACAAGGAGGTTGAGGCGAATGAGCAAAACTCGTAGAAGCTATCCACCCTTAGTGACAGCAATTTGAGTCATCCCAGTAAGCTAAGCACTAAATAGATCCTGCACATCCTTAATTTTCTCCAAAAAGATAGTAAACATGCCTCGGCAGCGTTAGTGAATAATACAAGAGTCTCAAGCCAAAACCTGTTACCAACTTGAAACACACGTGCCCTGCATCCTCAGGTACAAACCGATAGTCACTGTCCCTATGAATCTCCGCTCTTGATTCATGTACTCAAGCACTACCTCCTCGAGCCTCTCCATCGCCATTTTCGCCTTTATCACACAGTCCTGTAGGCACTCCACTGACGCTAGTGCCAAAGGTTGCATTGCGTCCCAATGGTAGAAGACGGAATACTTGACCTCAAGGAAGACTGAGTTCCAATGATACTCTAGTTTCCATGAAGTCAAGTGCTTCATCTATTATCACTGAGACGAAGTACAACCCTTGGCGTTGGCGTCAGTGGAGCCATCCGTATTGCGGAGTGACAACAAGACAGTGGTAAAGGTGAAGATAACAATGGAGAGGCCCAAAAAGGCGGTCGTTGAGGACATGAATCGAGAGTTGAGGTCCGTAGGGATAGTGGCCGTCGGGTTAGTCTCGAGGATACAAGGCACGTACCTGCTTGGGTTAGGTGGAAGAGGGGCTACGGCCTCCTCGAAGCTTACTGCGCCTTGCATGGAGTTTCAAAGCTTGATCAGGTCATCAAAGTAGAGAGATTGAATGGGCAATAGTCTTTGCAACCTTCATGCTTTTTGATGTTTGGTCGCTTACGTTAGCCTTTTTCTTTTTTTAACCAAGCAAATTCTTGTTCGATTGTAGCTTAGGTTATCTAATAAATCATAAGAGCGAAGTCAGCAAAATCTAGAACAACATCCTAAAAAGCCACGGAAGCACTAGAAGGGAAATCATAATAGCAAAATCAGCGAAATCCAGAACAAAATAAAAACATTAAAGGCCATAATTCATGATTATCTAGTAAGTAATGGGCTTGAATTAAATCCTCCTGCAAGTGCATATGAGCTCATGTGATCAAGATGAAAACAAATTGAAGTCAAATGGAGACGATCAATGCTTGTAGAGCGGGAACATCTTTAATTACAGCAGATTCAAGCATGACAACATGATTATCTCCATTGAAAATTAGCATGGATCCCTCACCTCAACACATAGACAAGTCGTGGCAATTGTTATTTGAACAACAAATGCATATGGACATCAGGCATGAACATGAATCCAGAATATCTAAGTAACAGACAGCACTTATAACTATAACTACGACACTTTATGAGCATATGCAGTATTCGTAGCCAAGAAACCAACTTAGTTCTGAATATGTACAACAAGAACAACAATGAATCCAGAAAATTTAACACCTAAACAATTATGATTCACCGGTGTTCACACAAACCACAACTAAAGTTCTCGGCCTCAGTCTCGCGTACAAAGCGACAGAAACTAAGTATAAGCAATACATTGAAGAAAAACAACAAACGACCTTGAATGATGATCGAATCGGGAGAAGAGGTGGTCAGAGACAATGACGCGGAATTTTACATTACCTGGAGCTCACTGACTGAAAGACAGGGGCGGCCAGAGCATCTCCCATAACTACGAAGGGGTTAGCTGCGGCAGAAATCCATCATGGAGAGAGGTTTAAGGATTCAAAGAAGAAATAGATAGAAAATCAGTGCTAAATTTGGGAATTCCTTGTCTACACTCCCCGCTCTATCCCCCGAGTCAAATGCATAATATCTGGACGGTGATCATTTCAACTTGAAGGTGCAGTCGTTAGCCACGGAATGGTGATTAAATCAAGGAATGGATGTCCTGAGAGCGTTACGACCGAAGATCGGTATCAGAGCGATGACTGAATCAAAGACCGAAAATAGAAATGGGAGAATCCGAGAAAACTTAGCTTCGGTTTCGTAGCCATAACCCAGCGAACCCAGCGATCTAGAAGACGGAACGAGAGAGGTAACGACGGCGCTGAGCAGGAGCTGCTGGTGGTGGCTGGTGAAGGAAGAAGACGTCCGTAACTGAAGGAACAAATTTGCAAAAATAAAGGAGACTGTTAGCGCGGGGAGAGCGAGTCAGAGAAAATGGAAGGAAAGAAAAGAAGGCCGGGCTTGCTTTTTGTTTAATGAGCCTCAAAACAGATGGGCTCAATTTGTGTTCTACTTGCCCGGGGTCGCCGGCCCTCAGCCAGTTGCCTGTGGCTCCGTGGGCTTTGGACAAAAAAAGAAAATAAAAAAGAAACAACGAAAAAAAAATCGAAAAAGGAAAAACTTAAAAAAAAAAAACAGAATCGAATTGCATTTTTGGTTTAGTTCAAGGAAAAATTCAATTCGATTCAGGCTCACACCCTAATGATTCAGTTCAGTTCCTCTAGGCTATTATAATTGACCCGAATTGGCCAAAACTCACTAACGTGAATATTAGCAGTACCTTGTTGAATGGCTAGCATTGCCCTAAACAATTTTTTTATAATTTTTTAAAAATTCTAATTTTTCTGTCATCTATTTCTTTTCTTTTTTTTCTTTTTCTTTCTCCCCTTTCCTTTTTTTTTCCTACCAAGTCTGGCGAGGGTCACCAACTGGTCCTCACCAACCATAGGAGAAGGCTAGCAATCCTCACCCACATTAGAGTGCATCACCAACCCTCACAAAGCGTGGATGAAAACGAAAGAAAGATAGAAAGAAAGCCAAAGAAAAAATTAAAAAAGAATAGAAGAAAAAATAAAAAATGTATATAAATTTAGGAAAATTTAAAAATTTTATGAAAATTATCCACGTGAGCACTGACCTTGCTACAAAGGACGGCCAACTTCATAAGAGTCCTAATAAACTTATACTATCTTTCATGCAAATTACAATAACTTTATCGGATTCGGTGAAGTTGAGAGAATCAAGTCTCGAGGAGGCAACACAACTTAAAGACTTTCAAGACCAACTCACTAAATGGTCGCGACATTGAATGGTGACCATAAGAAAGACATTTATCCACGCAAGCTAGTGTAGAACGTGACAGTGCTTGACGCTATAAAGTATGTTGAATCTACATTCAAAACATTTTCCAGTAAACCCAAGGGACCATCCGAAAATGGCATAAACAATGCCGATATGGTTGATCAAGCGAAAAGGTTGACCAGGACTATACCCATAAGTTTCATCTAGAGGCTTGCTTTCTTGGATAATTTATAATCATCGACGCTCCTCGTCTATATTCTTCAAGTGCTGCAGACAACCTATTTATTGTTGTTAAATTCAATGTTTTGTTTCATCATCATTCGAATTCCCTTTTGTGGGGAAAAAATGATTCATTGATTTATAAACCTACCATCTCTTAAGATTAAGGGTAGATCTTGATGATGCCAATACCCAATAGGATTTTGTAATTTACCTTCTAGAATGGTATTTTACTCTTACAAATCTGGTCATTAAAATCAATTTCAGCCATATCTTTACATAAGATGATGCTCTCAACCTTAATTGTGGCCTTGACCATTTTCATGCTCTTAAAGCATTTGTATCCTTTGAACCTTGGACTCATAGGAAAATAGAGTAATCTCTAGTCTATCTCTACCACCTTATCCAGAGTCATATTAGACAAGTCTTAGCATTAACAGCGTTAACTTTGGAAATATCAACACTAAATAAGATTTTCCTGGGGGCCATGTGCGCCAAATATACAATAACCCATATGAAACTTCACTATATTTTGAAATACATTTACAATAGTAGCGGAAAAAGCCGTCGATGACATGAAACCTCATTTTTGGAAAAGAAAGTTAATAGATGGCTGTGAAAACAAACATCTGTTGCATGGAGGAGCATGCGGGAAAAAATGGATGAAAGAGGAAAGATGATATCTTTTTTGTCCTACCGTCTGAGCTCTCAGCCTCTAGACCTAGTCGAAAGCCATGTCAATTTCATTGATTTATTTTTCTAGTATTAGGAGTAAGAAAATGAAATTTCACAAATCAAGAAAAGGAATTGGAACTATAACCATCATTAAACCTG
>JAGVVM010019515.1:0-16025 GCA_019149425.1 Psidium friedrichsthalianum
TTCATCAGGAGTGGGATTAATCAGATAATGCGTCATCTTGCACAGGTAATATCTCAGGTGGGCCAGGGGCAGCCCGTCCATCGTACTTCCTCACGAATTCCGACTCCTATACCCGGCTAGGACTTCTATCTTGGTGAATGGTGAATCTTGTCGAACCTAGCTAATTCGTGGAACCCTGGCTACTCAAGCATTCTTCGATCTTCGCGAGCCTCCTCGCGCTTTCCTTGTGTCTTAGCTGGGGGTTTCTCCTTCTTTTCCTTTTCCAAGTCAATCACAACCGTAGGGGTCTTAGGGGTGCCTCCTTTTCAATTCGGTGCTAGTAGTCTGGTTGGTATCTGAATCTGTGGACGTGCTGGGATGCGTAAAGGAATTGGTTTAGGTGCATTTGGGGACTTTCCTTGTGCGGCGGTATCATCGACTTCATTTCCGCCATCATGGCAGCCATCATGTGATCTAGTTCTCAAGGTTGGCTACCCTAGGAGTCAGCTCTTCGTTCTCCATTCTCAGTGTTTGCGTCTTACTGCGGGTCCTCATGACTACAAAATATTACCTGTTTAGAAAATAGCGAGTCAGGAATCCGCAAACAGAATGAAAGTGCAAAAATCTAAAACTTCTCAATACTATGTCATACGTGGTTAATGGGAGGAAAGACTCAATCATGAGTCTTAGCCTCATGTAAACGTCTTTCCACTCATTAAACGTGAATGAGCATACTATTAAAAGGCGAATAACCCGTGGTAATTATTTATTTTAAGAAACCATGATGAATGATCATATATGAAAATGTTGTGAGCTTATTACAATTGAAGACAGTATCAAATTAAATGGGGAGATCGTCTATTCAGTCCGGCGGCGCTTGGAGGCTAAGGCATCCTGACGACCTCTGATCCATCCAAGTCCTGCACATGTGGGTCTCGTCTTCCTCGGCTGGTGACGGTCCCATGTGTTTTGGTATGTATGGCTCAACTCCGGGAAGCGTACGGGACGATGTAATCACTTACGTACGGTTCCACTAAGGACTATCGGTACTTCTTGAACAACTCGATGTACTCCTTACCAGGCTTTGGATGAGAGCGGGTTAGTAGTCTACCTTGAGAGATCCACTAAGCGTCCCAAGCGTTCGTAGGCTTGGTTGTCTGAGTTGAGATGCTCCACCATGTGTGAGCTCCTTTCGTGAGACTGGGATGGCCTTAATATCGGATTTCCCCATCTATTTTGAATATGCAAGAATGTGCTAAAATTAATTACCACAGGTTATAAGGTAGAATGAATGGAGAGTGCAATGTGAATGCACTAGTCCAATTCCCATATTTTATTCTGGTGAAATAAGGATTAAAGCGCTCTTATCGACCAAAAGAGATCAGTCAGAGGGTTTAATCTAGATTTCTCCAAAGAAATTATGCAATTGGCTAGAATCCCTCAATGATTGGAAAGAAAGCCATTGCCAACAATCTATTAAAAATCTTAAAGAGGAGTTGGAAAATGTGCGAATACATCCCAAAAGATCCCTAATACATCAAGTCTAAAGGGATGAGGAGGATGCTGAAATGCAACATTCGAAAATTTAAAGTGTGTGGAAAATCGTCCTTCTATCCTAAAATGGCTTTCAAAAACCAATCATCAAGATGATGACTCACTCATGAGATGATGTGTGAATGCATGGTATATAGAATTTAAAGGTATGGAAATGAATTATAAGCTAAAAGTAAGAAAACCTTACCAACTGAACCTTTTATTTTTAGTTTTAGGTATACCAACCGCCCAATTCATATGCGCATGAGACAAGTGGGGAACTGACTCTAGAAAAAAAAAAAAGAAAGGACAGGGTATGGACCTAAAAGGCTCCCACTATCTGGCTCAATGACTTTACTTACAAGCGCGATCAAACGTCAAGTGGGAAGATTCATCAATTCAAATAGCGAGTGGATCAAATATGGTCAACCCATGCGCAATCAAACGCTAGGGCTTTGCATATCGATCCCTATCTATGGTGACCAAAGAAGAGTGTTTTGCGTTTGGGTTTAGGAGCTTGTGTGTGTGCAGGTGTCGTGATCTTCGAAATATGCAAGATATGCACAACAGTTGATACCAAACAGCGCTTCTAATTTGCAGGAAATAAACAAACAATCCCAAACTCCAACCCTGCATAAAACACGTCAGCAATCATTCCTCTCCTTATAACTCCCATCTGCAAGAACATTTAACACATTCAGTTAGTGGACTTACCTCACCTTCAAGAGCGCCTGCAGAAAAACATGTTAGAAAACACCCAACTTTTTAATCGGCTCAAGTCCTCTAATGGGTTAAAATCAAGTCCCCAGCGGAGCCGCCAGTCTGTCGTGACCCTCCGAGATTTTTGGATCCTGAGGGAGTTAATGGATTGCTAGACCCATTTTGATATCTGGGCTTAGCTCGAGCCCTCCAAGCCCATACCAAATCGTGTCAGGAAAATTTTTAATCGAGGTCGACCTTAGTGTGGTTGGGTGACATCTGATTAGTGTGCATGCCATCAGAGTCACCACCAATTTTTTATTGGAGGGTATGATTGGGAACCCTATCGAGCGATTGGAAGGGTCGCTCGATTCTGCGATAACCAGAGATTTTAGGTTCATGGACTTAGTTACGCAATATTGCTATTGACGCCCTTTCGGTACCTAAGTTGAGTGATTTCCTAATCTAGTGAGTTCATGCATGTATTCTTTGAGTAGGTGAGTCCTAAAAATCTAATGGGTTCATGTAAATGGGAATTTGTCTTATCAATCACAAATCATTAAAACAATACGCAATCAATGAGTCAATTTAAGAGAAATCACAACAAATCAAGTCAAAATAAGCCTAGAGGGAGTCTTAGAAGCCTAGGAAGAATCCCAATAAGTTCTGGAGTGATTTGTGGAAAAAATTGGGTCAAGTTGATCGGAAGGACAAAATGGTAATTTCTCAAGACTCGGGAGGTCAAAGACGTGGAGTTTGGGTCGAACCAATTGAATGTAGTGCTTCCCTAATTTTCACGATTTTTAGAAAATTTCTGGATTTTTTGTCAAATTTTTTTGTGATTTTCTAAGGATTTTCTATTTTTGGGACATTTTTTTTTTGGGAATTTTTGACTTTTTCAGGATTTTTTTCTATTTTTTATTTTTTAGGATTTTTCCAGAATTTTTGTGAATTTTATTAATTTTATTAATTTTTCTTTTCTTTATTTTTCATAATTCTTGAAATCTTCTGATCTTTTTGAATTTTGAATTTTTTATTTTTTTATTTACTTATTATTTATTTAAAATTTCTCCTTATTTTTTTACATTTTTTTATTTTTCTGATGATTTTTATTTTTTATTTTTTAGGAACTTTTATGATTTTTATGAATTTTTTATTTATTTTCCTATTTTTATTTTTTTATTATATATTTTTTTCACTATTTCTAGTTTTTTTACTTTTTTAAAAATTTTTCTAAAATTTTTATGATTTTTCCTGATCTTTTTTTTATTTTTTGTTCTTTTTCTGCCATTATGTTCTATTCATTTCTGTTTAATTTTTTATTATTTTTTATTTAATTCCACGAACTGGGTCGGGTTGACCCGGCCCGCTTGACCCAAATCCTATCAAAATGCTAGACCAAAACGACGCCGTACTCTTTTATTGATTTTCTCTTTATATATTTTTTTGAAATTTTTTATTATTTTATTATATTTATTTTCATTTTTTTTGTTATACGGACCGGGTCAGATGGACCCGCCACTAACCTAAACCCGGCCCAGGGCCCACTACTCCAACCTCCAAAACGGCGTAGTTTTTTAGGGAACTTTTTTTAAAAAATTTTGAATTTTCCAGATTTTTATTCTATTTTATTCATTTTCTGCCTATTTGATCTTACGGTCAAAGATGCGCCACGTGGCTAAGATGGAGCTCTTGGATCAAGGTTAAAACCAACCGTCGATCAGCTCATGACCAAATCTAGACCATCCATCCAAATACTGAGATCAACGACTCAGATCTAATGCCAAATTCCATCTCGACCGTCGTTTTAATTATTTCTGAAAATGATATAAATTTCAAATTATAATTACTATTTTTCTCCAAAAATCACCTATCTCGACACGTGATCCAATTGCGGCTGTAAGGATGACGTGACTCCACCTCAGTGTTGATTGAGTCAACTTCCGACGTGGCATCTGACGTGTCTTGCCACGTCATCGCCACATCGATTTTGACTAAGTCAAACCGCTGACTGAATATCGTCTTCTTCCCTCAGCCACTCCTGGACGGACGGTCATGGTCCGCCGATGACGATCGACGGTCAAAACCGACTCCGATCGAACCATTTTTAACTCCGATCAAACCCTAGTCTGTTCTCGATCAACATATCGAAATTTCAACTGAATTATCGACCAAAACACGGTAATTGAAGCTTTTACAGAGAGAAATTGTGAAGACTCTAGCACGCAAATATAGAGAATAACTATGCAATTCAATCGGGAAAGTATCACGCAGGCGTTCAGAAGACTTACCTTAAACTCCAATTGAGATCTTAGAACGCTAGATCGAGCGAGTATAGCCAAGTCGCGACCTGGATAAGCTAAGCTTGAGTTTCAGCTCGGGATTTACAACAGTATCGATGCAAAAAAAACGTGAATATGGTCAGGGATGTGGAGGAGTGAAACGCACACAAAAGGGAAGAATTATAACCAAATTGGGATTCGCCATTGGTGCACTGAGTTAAAGCTTGAACTCGTGACTCACCTTTTTGTCGTCGGCAGCTCTGGAAATGGCACAAACCTCTCCTCCGGACTACAGCGACTTCCAGAGCTACTTTACACCTCGATCTACTCGCAATTCCCCAAACTTCTAATTACAGACGACTCCGCTCTCTTCTGAACCTCCAAAAATGGCCTCTCTCCTCGCCCCCCCCCCCCCAAAAAAAATCTCCCTCTCTCCAGTCCCCATTTTATACACACCAAGCCAAATCTTTATTTGTTGGGATTTCCCTCGTATCCACCAAACAATTCTCACACCAGAAATTTTTTTTAAGAAAAAATCTGCCTTCCAAGCGAGCATTTTACCAATCTCAGTTTGCACGTGAGATCACGTGCAAATTGGTTCAAACCGCGCCGGCGATGGAGAGGATTCCGTCCAGCTCGTTGGACTCCTGTGAGCATAGTTCGACACGAGACGCCTTGGTTTGAGCTTGCATCAATTCCAGCTCGTGAGAGGAGAAGAAGGACTAGAGTTGGTCCTGTGTTCATCAAGTCAATTGGGTTGATCGGGTCGGGTCAACCTGACCCGGTTGACCCAATTTGATTAAAATCGAAAATTAGTCCCAATTTTGTTAGAATTTTTCAAAATTAATGTCAAAATTGAATTTGGGGGAATGACTTCTACTTTAGAAATGATTTTTCTCTCGAAATTTTCAAGGAATTTGCATAAAAACCCCAAATTTTAAATTTGACCCGAGGACCCATTTTGCAAATCCAAACTCTTAATGGCCTTTTTTTGCAAAAATTGACGCCACCAATGGATTCAAAGGCCAAAATCTAGGGGGTGACATGCCCTGATTTTCAATTCATTCCCTAGAAAAATTTTAATTGCGTTTTAAGTGTTTTTAGGGACTAATTTGAAAAATCAAAAATTACATTATGGTCTTTTTTAGCGGAATTGGACAATTCTGAGGGCTTTTGGGCCGAATTTTGATTTTGAAAAATAGAGGAGGACGACACGACTCTAAAAACGTAAAATTGAAAAATTATAGAGTTAAAATGGAATTTCTAGAATTATTCAAATAATTTGAAAAATGAAATTAACAAAGGAACCCTAAATTCCAAAATTGAATTTCTCAAAATTTGTTTAGTCAAAATGAATGGAAAATTAAAGGAAAAATATTGACTATTTTTTGTAATTTTCTAGCCTCAATACTATTTTTTATTAATTTTTCAGTATTTTTCTAATTTCTGAAAATATTAAAAATGCCAAAAGTAAGGAAAATTATTTTTTGTTCAAAATTGGTTCCCTAGGCTTAGCCAAGGCTTCCAAAGTTGATTTTGCAATTTTTTCATTTTTATTGATTTTTTTATGAATTTTGAAAATAAAATGCAGAAAAATATGGAAAAGATGGAAAATTATTTTTGCTCAAAATTGGTTCCCTAGGCTAGGCTGAGTCCCCAAAGTGATTTTTCAATTTTATGAATTTTTATGGATTTTCTAAAAAAATTTCTAAAAATAAAATTGACCAAAAATCAAATGTCAACACTCCTAAAAGTGAAAAAATGAAAATAATTGACTCAAATTGATTTTTTTAAGCCCGATTCGAGATTATACTCGTGAAGGAACACATGATCCCGAATTGGATTTTTTCAAATTTTGCAATGGTCAACATGAAAAGGGATTTAAAAGAAAAACATTGACTATTTTTGTGCATTTTTGTGGCCTCACATGTTATTTTTCCCAAATTTTCAAATATTTTTGTATTTTCGAAAAAAATTAAAAAATACAAAAAAAGAAAAATCACTTTTTATTTAAAATTGGTTCCTTAGACTTGGCCAAGGCTTCCAAAGTTGATTTTGTAATTTTATGATTTTTTATGGATTTTCTATTAATTTTTTAAAGAGAAAAGGTGATTAAAAATCAAGTGTCAACAAAGAGAAATCCTATCCGGTCTATCTCACCTCCCCCTTAAGATATTTTTATTCAGTCTAAATCCCTCTGTATCTGGCTTTATCCCGTCCTGGACAATGACCAAACACGAGATATCATTAAACATATCCTATCCTAATTTTTATCCAAACAATTAAACGCAGCCTTAAGTGCTACTCTTTGCGTAAGCTATTTGTCATATCTACTATTTGGATATTTTGATGTACATAACTAAAATAGTACCAAAAAATAAATTTAAAAGAGAAAATGTACACAGTCAAGAGAGACTAATTTAAGTGATAAACTTAGTGGTTATTTCATCCTTGTCTTTTAACTTTTTTCTTTTAGTTGTGCATTACTTTCATAGTGATAACCTTCTAACTTCCACTTCTTGGACATTAGAAAGTTTCTGAAAAGTTAAATTTTCACTAAAATGATATGTAAACACTTTCATGCGATAATTATAGTTTAATCTTCAATTAAAAGCAAACTAGTTTTTATATTTGGGCTTTGCACGGGCTATATTTTAATTTTTTTAAAATATAAAATAGGTTACATTTGAATAAACAAATCTACAGACTCCACATATTATGGTACTCATAAAATACAATTAAAATTTCTACTATTGAATCCTCATATATTTTTCATCTTGCTGGTTTGTCAATAATGTTTCCCTACCTTTTTGTCATAAAAATTAGAAAATTAAAAAAACTTGGCAAATTTCGAATATGGTGCACACAAAGAGCGCCATATGGTTAATTAGAGAGCCCTACACGTCAGTTGCGAAGGCCCACTTCGTGTAATTTCAATAAGAAGTAATTGTTTAAGGAAACTGACTAACAATTGAAATCTATGGTTTAAAAAAGAAGCTTAAGTAAACAGACAAAAAGAAAGAACAAATATAACTGACAAATCAAGGCTTGCGCTATATTCACCTTTCAAATAACTTTAGACACACTCTAAATTTTACTTGATCCAAAATAGTCCTCATGAGACCCTATTAATAGTAAGATTGATGAAAGAGGAAAGATATAACTTCAACTTAGATCAATCAATCCAAAAAACTTTATCAACCTTTCCAACATTGTTGTTTCTTCTTCTTTTGTGTCCAAAATGGAGATGCATGGATCACAGCCCAACAATTTTGCTTGGTCCCATAGACCCTAACACGCTACACGGATCAATTTATAGATCGTATGGGCTGATGAGGGAAGGCCCAAAACGACCCAAACTACTCAAGCATTCTTCAAGAAGACCAAGTGCCCAAATGGAAAAGATCTCTTGGCTGGCCGGGCATCCAAAGTCTTCCATGGGCAAGTGTGTAGAGTCTTTCGTGGTTAGGAGCTTGGGCACTAAATGCCAACCCCAACTCCCATCTGATATCTAACTCGGCCTAGAACTGTCCATTTTGTGTATAAATAGGGGATGACTCCACACTTGTACATTGTCGAGAAATCAATACAAGCAGAGATTCTCTCCACTCTCTCGGGTGCCATTGTGAGTGTGTTCGGTTCAGTTCAACCTACCCGACCCTCGAGCTAGTGTTAGTGAATGTGAAGACTAACTTGGGATCGTATCTAAGACCACGCGGATCATTGTGACAATAGATTGACCTCGGTTCGTGACACTTGCATGTTAGTTGTTTTTTACAAGAATCATCTAAGATTAGAGTATACCAATAAATTCAATGATCGAGATTCAAACATGAAGGATATGAATAGATTCTTTTTTTGTATGAAAAAGGGCTAAAGCTGAATACGGAAAATTGATGTTGAGAGTTTACTATCCCTAATTTATCCTATAATAAAACACGAAATAGCTCTCGAGCAAGTGGTAAAAGGGACTAGGATCCAAACGCCCACGGATTCTAAGATGATCATATTTACAATGTCTCTCTAAACTAAATAAATCCTTGCGATATACAATTCTCTAATTTAAGTTTTTGGGGGATTCTTTAGTTAACTAGATAAATACGATCTTGCTATGCTTCTTGCCACTACTGAGCGTTTAATATATCATTTTTTTAATGTTCAGCATTAAATCTACGAACTTTTATAAAATTATATAATCTTCTAATAGCTAAAAATAATTGAAATGCTTTTACATGCTAACTTCGTTAGAGATATTAATATAGAGAAAAAAAGCCCAACAAAAGAATTATATAGTCAAATCTACTATGAAAGTTATAGGCAAACATGAAACAACTTATTCAAAGTTTTAAGTCTATCACATAAATATAGTACTAAAATCTTTATCGGTCGTGCTGATGTATCATGGACATAAGAATGGTGCAATTTCTGCAAGTGCATTTCACCTATTTGTCCTTACAATAAACAAGCTGATTTTCTTTTTAATACTAATTCTTCTCATGGATTATCAATTAATCTTAGAAAAGCTTTAGAGAAAATGTTGAAAAGCCACCAACCGATGCATACATAGATTCAGTATAATATCTAGAATAATTCGTGAATCTTCGTACTCGCTTGGATACAACTCTTCATGCTGTTCTCTCTTTTCCCTGCTTGTCAATAGTAAAGATTCTGCGTGGACTACTAGACGAGCGTCTCGTCTGTCTGCATTTATTTTAGTTCGTCCTCTCGCCCCCCATAGAGGTAAACGAGGAGTCACCCATAAGCACGAGATGAATTGACCTGTCGAATTTAATTTTTTTTGCATCAGTCGAGGGTGTGAGGATTACCCATGTATTGGAAGTTGTGTAATCTTTGCATTTTAAGGAAGCGTCGAGGATCACCTTCCTTTTGTGTTTCTTTTCTTTCTGTTGAAGTCGGACATGGAAGATTGCTGCGATCTCCAGTTGCGCTTAGACGAAGCTTTTCCACGTTCAATCTAGAGAAGGCAGTGTGCAACCATGGATTCTTCATGATGGCTCCAAACCGGTGGATTCCTTCCACCAAGACTTGCGGCGGCCTCCCCGTCTTGCGGATCGGTCGTCCTCAGTTGAGGTGTCTATCTCGCAGCCTCCCGGTCCAGCAACAGATTGTTGCTCGTCCGAGTTCATCGCGCGCGATGCGTCTGCTCCCAAGACCAGCAAGCGATTTTTGTACTCTCTCTCTCTCTCTCTCTCTCTCTCTCATCTCTCTCTCTCACAGCGCGAGCGAGCGAAGTACATACTGGATGTTTATTGTTGCAGGAACAAGTGACTCGGATGTTAAGGTTGTCGGCAAGGGACGAGCGGAACGTGAGGGAGTTCCATAAAGTGCACCCGGAAGCGAAGGATAGAGGATTCGGTCGAGTTTTTCGTTCTCCTTCGCTCTTCGAAGATGTCGTCAAATCTATACTCCTTTGCAACTGCCAGTTAAGTACTGAACTCTAGTTCTCTTCATGTGCAAAATTTGTGACGGACCACAGAGCTGAAATTCAGATGTCTTACTCTAATATGATCCCCTCCTTTCTCTTCAGGCTTAATATCGAGTTTCTGTGTTCATAAGCTCTTCGACATAAAGATAGTGGTTTCTTTTCCGAATTCATCATTAAATACTGAATTCGCATATGTCACTGTGAGAGGTTCACCTTGTCTTCAGACCTTTTCTTCGTCATTATCATATACGATATTTCATGATCATATTAAAGAAAATCATCCTTTGCCGCGCTTACATTTCGTGACCTCTCCTCACATATCGCTTTAAGGATCTACGATAATAAATTGGGTTCTACCTAAAATTTTCATAGGTGGAGGACCCTACAGATGTCCGGCTTTATGTGCACTTCAGCTGGAGCTAAGCACTCGAGGTAAGAACACTATTTAGCGTGACTTTCTTCTCAGTTATTTATGACAACTTGAAGATGAGGATGATCATGATTGAAGGCTCTAAGAGAAAGAAACGAAGACGAGAGAAGGATGGAGCACACCCGGTTCCTACAGAGATGGAAGGCGAAGAAGTTGGCCTCGGGAACTTTCCGAGCCCCAAGGAACTCGCTAACCTCGAGGTGGACTACTTACGAGCAAGTGCAAACTTGGGTACCGGAGCAAGTACATTCTCAAGCTTGCCATGGAAATAGAGGAGGGCAAGCTCAAGATCGACGGATACGAGGGAGTGCAAAATGCTGCATCATGCAGGATATCGATCCAAGGCATAAGCGGGGTCGGGTCTTTCGCGCGGGCTAGCATTTTGATGTGCCTCGGCTTTTACGATGAAGTTCCGTGCGATACCCAAACAATCGAGTTTTTAAAACAAGTATGAAAGTGACTTTCGAACAACGTCGTACACAATAACTACCCTCCCTAATAATTCGATGGATGACGCAATCTATTTCTTTGGCAAAAGACACACAGTGGAAACATGCGACAAAAAGAGTATTGAGAGCGACGTAAAGAAGATCTATGACAAATATGCACCCTTCCAATGTTTGGCTTATTGGTAAGTCATTTATATATTTAATTTTTGGCCAATATAGCCATATATGTTCGTGTCATATGTTATGTGAGAATTTCAGGTTGAGCTACTGGAGTTTTACGAGAGGCAGTTTGGGAAGCTAAGTGAATTGTCACACACCATGTATCACACAGTTGCTAGTAGTACAAAATAAAGAGAATTCAACCGCAAATTCTGACATTTCTAGAGGGGGTTTTCTGTGATTTATTGGAGCTAATTCCGTATGTAGAACGATAATCTTGAGGAACTGATAGTTCTCCCACATTATACTCTAGTGTATTTTCTTCGAGAATTTCGAAAGTTTTTAATTTTAATTTCTAAAGCAAATCGATCCCGTTCACTAAATAGCTAGAATTCGAGGTTATGCGGTTGCTTGCTACCATTTTGTCTAGTGTTTGACCCTACGGAGAGTGAGTTAAATTCCTTGAGATGATTTAACAGATTGCCAAGCCAGGACGGATGGTTCCTCTCATGAGATAGAGCTCGCTTAGCTCAAGATCTCTCAATCCTACCAACTACCATGTTGATTTATTATTGCATTTGCTTCTTCGTTGGAACGGCTCATTATTATGGGCAGATTATAGACTAAGTAAAGTGCGGGAGCTCCTTTTCCTTCCGTGAAACAAAGGATCGGGGCACGAGAACTTGTCTGCAAGACGCGAGAACACTAGGATCATCTCCCAATCATGGTTTCCATCTTAGCTCTATCTCGTCTCCCCTTCCCCTTGGCCCGTTAAGTCCTCCATCATGGTTTGATCTTGGCTCAACTGGACTCAATCATCGCATAATTGTCACAAGATCGTGGCACGTTCATGCCCAAGGGTCATTCATCGGTTCATGCTCTCCAGCCGCTTGGCTTAGCCATAACCCATGCACTCCACCATGACACTTGCATCGGGGCAGCCACGCGATGCACGAATCGTCCATTCATCAATTGTTGCTTAGAGGCGCTCTATTTGATCAATTATTGTTCCACATCATGACTTATTCTTGTGCCCATAACATGAAACATACGTAGCCCTACATTGCCCCGTAGCCCATTCATTGCTTACAGACACGTCTACCTCCTTAAAGAGCCTTATGAGTATTTTTGCTCCCAGTAGAAGAAGACATTCACATGCTTGAGATGTCACTACGTCTCTAAAAATTGAGGAAATTGAATTTTGATGAGATTTTTTTTGTAGGGATGCTCAGAAAAATGTGGACTAAATTACAAAAAAAATAAGAGAAAAGTTTTGACAATTGTAAATATTTTTTTATTTTTGGTATTTAAAAAAATAATGAGAGAACTATTTCCTGACACAAACAAAATTTGGAAGAAAAATGGATCAATCAGATGAGAAATGATCGATATAGTTTTGAACGGACCATCTAAACATATCCTAGGGCACAACTTTAGCCATGCCCCATGGAGACGATGCACCATTAGGTACACGATCCATATTTAGTTGGGAGGTGGGAAAATCAATGGGGAGCTATTTCATTACACAAACAAAATTTAGGAAGGAAATGGATTTAATCATATAAGAAATGATCGATAAAGTATCTAAAGGACCACGCGAACATATCCTCAGTCATAAACCTCAACTATGACCCATGGTGATCTACGCGGCATTAGGTACCATTGACGCTTGATTTTAGCCGACAAGTCGTTAAAGTAAAAAATTCAATATTAGGATTTCTGAGCACGACATGGCCCGGTTCCTGGCAAAAAGTAGTGTTTTAGCGTTCCGTCATGTTATGTCTGCGTCGCATCGTATACCCAATTCCATTTCATTAATGGAGATAGCGTATGCACGTGAGACCACGTGCCTCTTCTCAAACTCCTGCTTCTGAGGGAGGCTATCTGCGACAGGAAAATATTATAGTGGGACTAGGGGATACATGGAATTTTTCTAAATTAGTCTATTTTAAATGGCGCTCCTTCTCGTTCAATGAAAGAAGCGCGAACTGAGTCGGGGTGCAGCGGAGGAGATAAATGCTCTGCAATTTTCAAGATTCATGCTTTCGCTTCTCAAATGGATGATTCTCGCTTAGCACGCGCGGGTTGGAACTTGTGGAGGCAGCACCATTACTTTTGGTAATCATCCCTCCCTCCCTCCCTCCCTCTCTCTCTCTCTTCTACTCTCTTAAAATCCATTCAATCCGTTCTGATTCAGTTTGTCGAGGCTTTTCCTCTTCATTCTCGTGACCAAAAAAAAAAAATGGTTTTTTGGGGTCGGTTCTGATTCTCTTTTGTACATTCTTTTACCTGTGAATTTGATACGACCCTTGAAGTTTTTGATCGTTTGTCCTTGTTAGTGATTTTATTTCATGAGAGTGATGATATCGTTTGCTCTGTTTTTCCGCTGGTTGAGTAGGGGTTGAAGTGAAACCTGGCAAGCCTTTTACTCAGAAGCCAAATGGGTCGAGGCTGCAAGTCTCCCAGGTAAAACCCTTCTCTGTTCTTCGATTTTGGTTCAGTGCAACATCGAAAAGTACAGATTTCACCAGGTTTTTATTGGTTTTCCTTTTAATTGGATATGCATTATTTTGGACAGGCGACACTCGGGGTCGGTGCTGCCACCAACAAGAGCACAGTCCAATGCATTGTGGGCGATGCGACACCTGTATTTATATGCTCCCTGTTTCCAGGAAGAGAAGAGTCCGCTCAGATAAATTGAATTTGAGGAAGCCCAGCCTGTCATTTTTTCTGTTCTTGGGGCTCGCAGTGGTTCACCTCACCGGTTTCTTGCTCGGAAAGAGTCGAGAATTTGATGATGACTTGTATCCTTGGTTAAGTTATGTGATATTATTCCCTCTTAATTGTTACATTCTTTTTTCTGTGCTCGCTCAGGCTCGTTTCTCATACTTTTGTGTTTTCAAATTTTATAAGATGATGTGTTTCATTCTGGAGTTCCATTCCCTTTATAATGATTATTAGAGAGTCCTACGGAGAAGATATTGCAGATACGGAGACAGATATTTCTGAGGATGAAGACGAGTATGAAGATAGCTTTATCAATGATAGTGAAGTTGAATTCCTTCCACCTTCTCCTATGCCGAATATATCAGGTATTCCTAGTTTAACAATGTTCTTTTCTTATTTCTCATGATACACTTGTTGGTGAGCTCCTACTTGGAAAATCTTGTATACACAACTCTTCGATCTTCATTTCTAAAGGAAAAGATATTTTTTCTTTTAGAAACCAATTAGATTCTTAATTAAAAAAAAGCTGGAATCTATCGGGATTAGGTGTCGATGTCACAACAATGCAATAATCCATTTTGCTTTGATGAGTTTACACATCCAAAAGTCCTTGGAGTTGGTTTATGCTTTGTTCAAATTCTTGACATTGCTTGAACTCTTTTTGCTTGATATCAGTAAAACCTACAAGCTGTTACACAACATATATAACTAATCTCACTTTTTTCAGATTCAATGAAATTTAAGTTTTTGAATAATTTGCATTTTGGGTCACTAAGTAACAGTAGTCCGGCCATGCGTTTGTAAAATGAAGTGTGAAGCTCATGCGCAGAGTCTAGGCTATTTTTATTGCTAAGATTGTTGCGCCAAATCTTCTGATGTTGCTTGCATTGCATCGAACTAGGACTAGTGAGAAACCTCTAGTAACTCTTGTTTTTGGTGGCAAGGCAATATCCAATAGATTGTTGCTGTTTTTCTTTAGAAAGAAAGATTATCAATGACGAAGCATAAAGAAATTGACCTTTAAAAACTACTCCGTCAGCAATTTTTTTTTATTTGGGCGACTTTATCAATGATGTAGTATTGATCTCACAAACAAAATTTACTAGTTGTGTAACTATAGAGAAAGAATATGATATTTGAGCAATTTGTGTGATTGTATAACCATAGAGAAAGAATATGATGTTGAGGATTCTGCTTTTATTTCATGCTTTCCAGATTATCTTTTACAACTGCTATATCATTTTTCACTTTGAAACGTAGATAGCTTCTCCTTCTTGTGTTCATGTGATAGTCATTGGTGCTTTTTTTTTCTTTTGCCTTCACTGTGATGGAGTTTTCATGTTGTGTGATAACTGTTTGTTGTGGATTTATTAATGTCGTAGGATCTCACATCATGGTAGACTATCTTTTATAGTTAGCAGTCTTGACTTTGGAATTCTAAATTGATTTTCCTTCTTATATTGATATGATGGTATACATGAACAATTACATATATGTTGATCACTCTTGCTCTGCTCAGTTTTGCATCTTCAGTTTAGGAGAATGTTTATATGATGTGTTTACATTGTGAATTTTCAACAATAGAGAAGGAGAAACCAAACCACAAGAAAGCAAGGAAGGGAAAAGACCATCGACGTCGACTTATCAAAAAGCATGAAAAAAGTGAGTCTGATAAGGTCAATAGCTTGTCACATCAGAATACTGAGGGCCTCTTGTTAGAATCCGATGAGGAAGATTTCTTCGTGTCCTCTCTACTTAAGAAAAGTCTTCTGCGAAGGACTCAGAAATAAAGGTCCCAGATTTAGTCTTGGAAACACCACTAGATGTTGTCAAGAACAAGTGGAAGCAAGATGGAAGCACCACCATGAAATCATCTGAAATTTTGTTGCCTACTGTTGTTTGCAGTGAACCTGGAAGGTAATTGACTAAATTGGAGACTTAACAATAGTTACCTTTTTTACTTTTTACACGAGAAGAGAATTCATTGACTTGCTGGAATGCTTCATCTTCGCACTTATCTTCTTTGAATAGTTGTGTAATGTCTAACTAAAGATAAGTGTATGAGGAATGGACTCTTGACTATGTGAGACATGGAACTCATATTTTGGTTACTCAACTAAAAGAAAGAGGCCGCCTCCCTGTAAACATTATAAAATCAGATACGTGGATGCATATGAATTTCATCTAACATCTTGATAAATGGATTCAGCACTGCAACAAAAATGAAGATGAAATTGCATATTGTGGAGGGTGGGATGCAGAAAAATAAAAAAAAACAAAATAAAAAAAAGAAGAGCTAATAAAAGGAAAAAGAAAAAAAA
>JAGVVM010019517.1:0-11665 GCA_019149425.1 Psidium friedrichsthalianum
TTCGCAACCGAAGACGCAGACGACACTCTATAGAGCGCCGGCACACCGCTAAGGCAGAGGAAGCAGCGAGCAGCGCCAGCCCGAATAGACCTCCCCTTTTGGATTTTTTTTGCTTGTCACGCGCGGTTGGCCTTGCTTAGGCAGCACCATTACTTTTGGTAATCATCCTCCCTCCCTCCCTCCCTCTCTCTCTCTCTTCTTACTCTCTTAAAATCCATTCAATCCGTTCTGATTCAGTTTGTCGAGGCTTTTCCTCTTCATTCTCGTGACCAAAAAAAAATGGTTTTTTGGGGTCGGTTCTGATTCTCTTTTGTACATTCTTTTACCTGTGAATTTGATACGACCCTTGAAGTTTTTGATCGTTTGTCCTTGTTTGTGATTTTATTTCATGAGAGTGATGATATCGTTTGCTCTGTTTTTTCCACTGGTGAGTAGGGGTTGAAGTGAAACCTGGCAAGCCTTTTACTCAGAAGCCAAATGGGTCGAGGCTGCACATCTCCCAGGTAAAACCCTTCTCTGTTCTTCGATTTTGGTTCAGTGCAACATCGAAAAGTATAGATTTCACCAGGTTTTATTGGTTTTCCTTTTAATTGGATATGCATATTTTGGACAGGCGACACTCGGGGTCGGTGCTGCCACCAACAAGAGCACAGTCCAATGCATTGTGGGCGATGCGACACCTGTATTTATATGCTCCCTGTTTCCAGGAAGAGAAGAGTCCGCTCAGATAAATTTGGAATTTGAGGAAGCCCAGCCTGTCATTTTTTCTGTTCTTGGGGCTCGCAGTGTTCACCTCACCGGTTTCTTGCTCGGAAAGAGTCGAGAATTTGATGATGACTTGTATCCTTGGTTAAGTTATGTGATATTATTCCCTCTTAATTGTTACATTCTTTTTTCTGTGCTCGCTCAGGCTCGTTTCTCATACATTTGTGTTTTCAAATTTTATAAGATGATGTGTTTCATTCTGGAGTTCCATTCCCTTGATAATGATTATTAGAGAGTCCTACGGAGAAGATATTGCAGATACGGAGACAGATATTTCTGAGGATGAAGACGAGTATGAAGATAGCTTTATCAATGATAGTGAAGTTGAATTCCTTCCACCTTCTCCTATGCCGAATATATCAGGTATTCCTAGTTTAACAATGTTCTTTTCTTATTTCTCATGATACACTTGTTGGTGAGCTCCTACTTGGAAAACTTGTATACACAACTCTTCGATCTTCATTTCTAAAGGAAAAGATATTTTTTCTTTTAGAAACCAATTAGATTCTTAATTAAAAAAAAGCTGGAATCTATCGGGATTAGGTGTCGATGTCACAACAATGCAATAATCCATTTTGCTTTGATGAGTTTACACATCCAAAAGTCCTTGGAGTTGGTTTATGCTTTGTTCAATTCTTGACATTGCTTGAACTCTTTTTGCTTGATATCAGTAAAACCTACAAGCTGTTACAACAACATATATAACTAATCTCACTTTTTTCAGATTCAATGAAATTTAAGTTTTTGAATAATTTGCATTTTGGGTCACTAAGTAACAGTAGTCCAGCCATGCGTTTCTAAAATGAAGTGTGAAGCTCATGCGCAGAGTCTAGTCTATTTTTATTGCTAAAGATTGTTGCGCCAAATCTTCTGATATGTTGCTTGCATCCTGCATCGAACTAGGACTAGTGAGAAACCTCTAGTAACTCTTGTTTTTGGTGGCAAAGGCAATATCCAATAGATTGTTGCTGTTTTTCTTTAGAAAGAAAGATTATCAATGACGAAGCATAAAGAAATTGACCTTTAAAAACTACTCCGTCAGCAATTTTTTTTATTTGGGCGACTTTATCAATGATGTAGTATTGATCTTCACAAACAAAATTTACTAGTTGTGTAACTATAGAGAAAGAATATGATATTTGAGCAATTTGTGTGATTGTATAACCATAGAGAAAGAATATGATGTTGGAGGATTCTGCTTTTATTTTCATGCTTTCCAGATTATCTTTTACAACTGCTATCATTTTTCACTTTGAAACGTAAGATAGCTTCTCCTTCTTGTGTTCATGTGATAGTCATTGGTGCTTTTTTTCTTTTGGCCTTCACTGTGATGGAGTTTTCATGTTGTGTGATAACTGTTTGTTGTGGATTTATTAATGTCGTAGGATCTCACATCATGGTAGACTATCTTTTATAGTTAGCAGTCTTGACTTTGGAATTCTAAATTGATTTTCCTTCTTATATTGATATGATGGTATACATGAACAATTACATATATGTTGATCACTCTTGCTCTGCTCAGTTTTGCATCTTCAGTTTAGGAGAATGTTTATATGATGTGTTTACATTGTGAATTTTCAACAATAGAGAAGGAGAAACCAAACCACAAGAAAGCAAGGAAGGGAAAAGACCATCGACGTCGACTTATCAAAAAGCATGAAAAAAGTGAGTCTGATAAGGTCAATAGCTTGTCACATCAGAATACTGAGGGCCTCTTGTTAGAATCCGATGAGGAAGATTTCTTCGTGTCCTCTCTACTTAAGAAAAAGTCTTCTGCGAAGGACTCAGAAATAAAGGTCCCAGATTTAGTCTTGGAAACACCACTAGATGTTGTCAAGAACAAGTGGAAGCAAGATGGAAGCACCACCATGAAATCATCTGAAAGTTTGTTGCCTACTGTTGTTGGCAGTGAACCTGGAAGGTAATTGACTAAATTGGAGACTTAACAATAGTTACCTTTTTTACTTTTTACACGAGAAGAGAATTCATTGACTTGCTGGAAATGCTTCATCTTCGCACTTATCTTCGTTTGAATAGGTTGTGTAATGTCTAACTAAAGATAAGTGTATGAGGAATGGACTCTTGACTATTGTGAGACATGGAACTCATATTTTGGTTACTCAACTAAAGAAAGAGGCCTCCCTGTAGACATTATAAAATCAGATACGTGGATGCATATGATTTCATCTAACATCTTGATAAAATGGATTCAGCACTGCAACAAAAATGAAGATGAAATTGCATATTGTGGAGGGTGGGATGCAGAATCAAGCATGGCAGGAAGATAAAGGACCAAAAGCCAATGATCCAAGCAAGAAGTGAGCATTTTTATGTCTTCACGTTCTTGTTGACCTCTTATTATCCAAACTCACATATAATGGTGCTTGGTTGAATGCATTGATCCTATAGCTGGTGTCCTAGGTTTCATTCCACATGTAATCTTTGATGTGATGTAGCAACAACAGTTGGAACCCACTCGAAATAATGAAGGACCGCCATTTGTGGGTCGCTCCTTCCTACTTTTTATTCATGTCAGTGACTCCATACGTCTATGATGAAAGATTGAAGTACCAGAATTTTCACAAAATGATTGTGCTTGAAGCCTTCGAGCAAACTTCAGAATTTTTTGTCTGGAACTCTTACTGTTATGGCTTGTTAGTGCAGATAGCTAAGCATGAATATTGCAAGAGTATATGTTGAGTGATTTCTTTCTACTCGCATTTGCGAATGATTTGTATTAAGTCTAATTGGCAAGCACGGGTCGGTTGGCTAGACACTACTGAAAGTGGTTAAACAATGATCTTTACCTGGGATATTCTTATCTGTGATGAATAGGAGTTCCACTGTTGAAGTTGAGCAAGTTCCAAGCGGGGAGAATTGCAGGAATTACAAAAAGAAGAAAAGGAAGGATGACAGCTTGCCAAGTCAGAATCCTGAGGCCCGATCATGGGAACCCAAAGGTGAAGATTTCTTTGCATCCTATCTACTTAAGAAAAGGTCTTCTGCGAAGGACTTGGAGATAAAGGTCCCACATGTAGTCATGGAAAAACCACTAGATGTTGCCAAGAAGAAGCAAAAGCAAGATGGAAGCACCACGGTGAAATCATCTGAAAGTTTGTCCTCTTCTGCTGTTAGCAGTGAACCTGGAAGGTAATTGACTGAATTGGAGACATAACAATTTGTTACCTATTTTACTTTTTCTATGAGAAGAGAAGTCATTTATATGCTGAAAATGCTTCGGCTTTGCACTTATCTCAGTTTGAATAGGTCGTGTACAGTCTCAGATACACCAAAAATAAGTGGTTAGGGACTGGACTCTTGACTATAGTGAGACATGGAACTTATGCTTTTGTTTCTCAACAAAAGTGAAGGCCTTCCCATAGAAAAAATATTTACATGCTTGTGGAAGCATATGATTTGATCTAACATCTTGATACATTGGAATCAGCACTGCAAAGAGGAAATTGCAATTCATGAAGGAGGAGATGCAAAATCAAGTGTCGCGGGAAGATAAACAACCAAAAGCCAATGATCCAACTCAGAAGTGAGTACCTTTATGTTTTCATGTTCTTATTGGTCTTTCATAATCCAAACTCACATTTATAATGGTACTTGGTTGAATGCATTGATCAAATAGATGGATGTCCTCTGTGTAATCTTAGACGGCTGTAGAAACGGAGTTTGGACTCCACTCGAAATAACGAAAAACCTCCATTTGTGGGAGGCCCCTTCCTACCTTTTATTTGCCTCAATGACTCCATGCATATGTATATGTTGAAAGATTCTAGTACTAGCATTCTCACAATATGATTTTTCTTTTAAAGCCCCAAGAAAAGCTCATAATTTTTCCTTTCGAGTAATGGGGGAGGACCCCTGGATTCTTCATAAAGACCGTTTTGTACACAATTGCTATATTCTAAAATAGCTATTATTCAAACATATTTTCCCTTGGCTCATTCTCCTTTTTCTCGAACTAAATAGAAAGGATCTTGGAACTCTAATTGTTATGGCTTGTCATTGTGAATAGTTAAGCATGAATACCCTAAGAATAATTGTTGAGCAATGACCTTTCTACTTGCATTTCCGAACCAATTTGTATTAATTCTCTTGTGAAGCAACTGTTGGTTAGGTTGATGCTCATGTAAGTGGTTAAACAATCCTTGTAATGAGGAAATTGTGCTTGACGTGCCTTCTGTAAATTTGGGATTTTATTCTCTGTCATGAATAGGAGTTCTGCTGTTGAAGTTGAGCAAGTTCCGAGTGGAGAGAATTGCAAGAAATCCAAAAAGAAGAAAAGGAAGAACAAACTGCCGAATGGGGAAGAAAGATCAATGTGAAATCTCTCTCTCTCTCTCCATCCTTAGAGAAAGACGATGGGAACGTAGCAACTGCTCTTTTTTGTGATGCGTTTGCAAGACCAAAGTCACCGTTAAGTTAGAACTTCTTACTGGACATCAGCTTACAATTGTGAGATGAATTCTGAGGAATTTGGACTACATATTCATCATTATTATTCTTATTTATGTTCTATGTGATGATTTGATGCATGGGTGGTGTTATTAGATATTTTAAGAACCACAGATCATGTAAATTTAACCATACGTTCGTACTACAATCGACCTCGTATAGTTTGAGAAAACTTGTGATATATCTAAATCAGTATGTATAGGAATGTTTAATCAGTCACATGGCATTGTTAATTTGTTGTATACTTACAAGTCGAATGGTAAGACACTAGGAAATGAATATTAGATGATCTTTACCTGAGAGCATGCACAGAAGATTATAGTTTGTCCTTAGATGCTTTAGATAATGTCTGTTGTAGTATCGACAATGGAAAAATGGACATCTTGGAAGCATGCCTCACGGATGAACACATTTGACTGAATAGCGGGTAGTCCGTAGATGTTCATGAAGAGGTTCCATCTATGATGCCCCGCCCCACTCGAAGCCAAGCAAGTGGGCTGCTTGCTCGATGAGTTGGTATTTAATGCGGACCCACTTAGCCTCTGAAGCTCAAGGTATGTTCTCGAGCCTTCTAGAAGCATCGAGAGTCTTGTAGATGTCTTTGTATGTTGTTGGTAGGTGCACTTACTCATGTCTATTGCTTGGTAGAGGGCCCGTAAGGTAATTTATTATGGTATCGGTTAATTACCAAGTTAGGATGTCATGTTACGAATTCCTTGACCAAGAAGCCATTCATAAACGTAAAATGACTAGCTATAGATGTAATAAGATTGCCACAATTACCGGTAGTTATCCATATCACAAGAGGAGAAATATACCTTCAAAATAGTTACATAACCTAAGCGGAAGTAGTTTACCTTATAGTAAAAAAAAAAGGTGCGGTTATTATTAGTAAACCAGGTGAGTGGTAATTGTTATGTATGTTATTTATCATATTATTAGTAAATTGAATACGGAATGGAATTGTAATAACATTCTTTAATGTGCTGAAAAAAAATTCGTTTATAAAGTATGTTCCCTTTATGTGAATATTGATAAACACAAAAACTATCCTAAAAATCGTATATTATCCTTTCGGCTCGCAAATTTTCTTCTATGGCCACAATTATAGTGATCAATTTTACTAGCATAATGTGGATAGAAGCGCCCTAGACGGAGACAACCATGCTGAAAGTAAGGTTACCAATTTCAGTCATCGAGCACCCGCACAATACAGGGACAAAGCTTCCAAAATCATTAATATTGCATTCCATCCCATCGCATTGACATTCAATTTTTCGTTATGTAATATGACCAAACTCATGAGCTTATTATCCTAAATTGAAATAAGTTTCCCATTCGGGTCACAATTCACTTGGATAGACCGGATTAATTATGCAATAGTGGCTATTTTTATGTTAAAAAAATTACTAGTAAAAATCTTTTAACTTCCGAGTACATATTGATTTTGTTTTTCCCAAGTACGATATTTAATGCAAAGTTACGAATTCATGTGACGGTTTATTCCAATTCTAAGGTTACAAACTTTAGTTTATTCTACAAGAAAGAAGTATCAAAATACAAACATGATAGGCATTTCTATCTGTCTATAAGAAAATAGTATTTTGAAGGTTTATGGGTTTTTCATCCATTGATACTTGGCAATATGTCTTGTGTGCAAGTACAAAATGTGGCCAATCAAAAATCATTTCCTCACTTATATTTTAAAATTTTGAATAAATTTATCAAATACTTACGAAAAAGATTAAATATCAAACAGAAAACTACTTGTAAGTAAGCCTAAATTTCAGCACTAACATGAAAATTTTCTCATGAAATTAATAAATTAATTTTATTAATATGAGCAATTAAATATTAAAAAAAAAGTCTAAAATTAAAAATATATATAAACAGTATTACCTAAAAAAGCTGGCATGAGATAATGATTAAAAATATAAACTAAAAATAATAATAATAAAAAGTTGCATTCAGCTCAGAGCTATTATATCAAGCAATAAATTAGCTCAAACCCAATCGTACGGTTATATTATGTTATTTAGGACATGTTTGCCTCTATTTCTTTTGCTAATAATATATTTATTTCAAAAAGGATAGTAGAATTTTGATTAGGTTCACGAACCTATTCACTCCTCCATATGATTGTACGTTTAAAGAGTGTAGATAATTAATAGTTGAAGAAAAGGTTCCAAAAAGTGCATATGTACCCAACCATTTCCAAACCAATTAACAAATTAATCACTGATCTCATTCCACGAATAAAGAAGATTCCATCCGTGACAAGCATGGGTTAACCCGTTGGTATTATGGAACGTGTGAATGATACGCACCATATGCTTCTTCTGTGTCTATTCTATGAATGAATGAATAAAAACCTAAAGCTGAGCATGGTAGAAAAGCCAGACTCCATACAGAAGCAAAATTTGATCGTCTCCAACAGAGCTCGAGCTTGACTGAATTTAAGTATCGAGAAATTATCAACGAAGTATTTGAGTCAAGTTGATAAACTTACCTTCCGTTTCTCTCTCTATCAGCTGCTCTATACAAAATGCTCCACCAAATATGTGCCATTCTATACCCAGTATTTTTTTTGATAGAGCACAGCTAATCTTCATCGTCAGAGTCCTGAACAACTCCATTATTCCTCTCCTCTTGATTGGGGGAATAAAATTCCCTTTCTCACCATCAGAACCAGATCCATCCGCAGACAAACGAAAGCCCGACTCCAGAGACGTCACATTTTCCTCTCCTCCATCTTCGTCAGAAGCATCGCATGATTCGTTTTCGTGTACTGCAAAATGAGGACAGCCAGGTTCGTGGCCAGGATTGTCTTCTTCCCCCACCATATTGGTGGCCTCTGTAATTTTGAAATCCCGGGAAGTGCTGCGCTTAGTATGCCTCAGCAAGTTCACTTTAGTCACCTTGCTAAGTTGGATTAAATACTTTTCATAATCTTCTCTATGAAAGATCATCTCGGGGATGCAGTGATTTTCCCTTTTGATCTTTCCCACCATTCTCCTTCTATTTGTGTGCTCTTGCTGTTCCTGCATTTCAAGTCGTTACATAAATCACTCGAACACAACGGAAAACAGTCAAAAACAAAAGGGAAAGAAAGCAAATGATTGCTGAAGCCTGACAATGGAGAGGGAGGCAATACATATGAAGGGAAAATTCAATTCCCGAAAAATCTTAGCGGAAAAGTATGCCCAAGATAATTGGCCCAAGATAATTGATACACTGATCAAAAAATACGTCACGGAATCGGTGCGTACCTTAATTTCCACGGGTTAAGAGTCGACTTTGCATCGGAAACGCTTCAACAAAAGAGCGTTGTTGAGAGAGTCTTGGGAGAGTTCTTGTGAGCATCATCAAGAGAAACGTCGTAGAATAACTGACATTGTTGATGGAGAGAGAAAATGAGATTATAACCCACAACAAAAAAGAACGTGATTTTATTTTCAAAATATAACCGCTTTGACAGTTATCCATGGGTGGGCGTGGTTACCTGCATGGGCGCCACACTATAAGTCCCATAGTCCTTCATCTCCCATTCGCCCATGTAAGGCAAACTGTTCCCACTTGCCCACTAAGAACTAATAACTCTCACTCGCCCATGGATGACTGAACATACCTCTCTATTCTCTGCAAAGTTCATATTGACAAATAATCCGTGTGACCAACATACACTGAGAGCTCGTTGCTATATATTTGTTAGGAGTATATAGCAGCTCATCATTGGACATGATCATCGGTAGATTTTCGTATGCTGTACCATAGATCGATTAGTTACATCTACATATCCCTCTCTTAATCTCTTTTAAGTATGATGCGTTATATTCACAATTATGATTACACAAAATAATCATAACTTACCGGTCTATGAATATAAATCTATAATGTGACGTAAAACTCTAAATCGATCTTCTTCTTCCATTAAATCTCTCAATCTCAGTCTAGCTCGTTTTTATAGAAATGTCACTTTAGATCGAATCAATCTCATGACCATAGGCAACACTCTAAGATAGCTAATGCTAAATAGAAATCTCGAGAATAATGAAAAGTCGTGAGGGCATCAATTGAGGAACTCTTATTCTTGAGAGTCTCACACGGCTTAAAAAAAAAAGTTGAGATCTAAACTTTTGCCAGCTCTTTTGGTCGACTCATGCATACGTAATATGAGATACGTATTATGGTATTCTCTCCTTCTCTATGAAGCATATGTCTAACCATCTTAATACCATACAGATGATAGTCTAGACACACTCAATATCTAATCTGAGTTCACGTAACTACTTTACTCAAAATTATCCATCAGAACTCACATCTAGCAATGAAGACAAATAAAGTAAAATATGTGGGTTATTTTACTTTTGGACATAATGAATACGAAGTCCTCATCTTAACACCATGTTAAGGCGACATTTATATTCTAAGTTCGAGCCTTTAATTATCAACCTAGATAATGAATTTAAAATTATCTCATCTCTATTTATCACGCAGCAAATAGAGGCGATTATCCGTGTGAGTGGGCCAATCTCCTATCTGTCTGACATACCTTCTCAACATAAAGTACCAAACTTTAATATCCATAAATATTATAAAAAAAAACTTATAGGCAATAATCTCAAACTTCATTAATAGTGAATAATCAGTGAAATTACAATATCCAGTATATCACATTCTATGCAATCCAAGAGATTTCACATGACTATGAAAAATATCTCTAGGAATCGGTTTCGTCATTGGATCTGCTAACATTCTATGCGTAGATATATACTGTACATTCACATCGTTTGTACAACTACATCCTTAACATAGTTATACTTAATGTCTATGTGTTTGGCCTTACAATGGAGCTTGGGATCTTTGGTGTAAGTTATCACTGCTTGGCTATCACAGTATACCAAAACTGGACTTGCAGCCTCACCAGTAACACCTAAATATTCCAAAAATCTCTTAAGCTAGACACCCTCCTCCGCTAACACTGACAAAGTCACGAACTTGGCTTCCATGGTAAATAAGGCTATGCAATTCTGTTTCTTACTACTTCATGATATGGCGCCATTATTTAGTAAAAACATATTTTCAGATGTAGATTTTCTCTCATCTAAATCTCCTCCCCAATAGCATCAGTGTAGCCATCAAATTGCAGATCACTTTCTTGATAACTCAACGTATAATTAGCGGTAGCTTTCAAATACCTCATGATTCTCTTGACAGTAACCCAATATGCTTGACTTGGGTTGGATTGGTATCTGCTTACCATTGCAACTGCGTAACAAATATCAGGTCTTGTACACATCATAGCGTACATTAAGCTTCTAAAGGCACTTGCATAAAGAACGATTTTCATTTGTTCTTGCTCTTCTAAAGTCTTAGAACACAATCTGCAACTCAAACTTTCACCTTTTGTAATAGGATTATCAATGGGTCTATAGTTTTCATTTGAAATCGTTCAAGGACTTTATTTATGTATGCCTCTTATAAAAGAGATAACAACCATTTCGAACGATTTCTTGAGATCTTAACTTCAAGAATATACGTAGCTTCATTCATATTTTTCATTTCGAAATTAGAAGATAGCCAACTTTTGACTGTCTTGACAAACTCCATATTGCATCCAGCAATCAGTATATCACCAACGTATAATGATAAGATCACAAAATGACCTTTGGATCTCTTGACATATATGCAATTATCTTCATGAATCATCTCAAAATCATATGCTACTATAATATTATGAAAGAGTATGTATCATTGTCTTAAAGACTGCTTGAGGCCATATATCGACCTTAAAAGTCGACACACTTTTTGTTCTTGGCCTTTTACAACAAACCTAGTAGGTTGTTCTATGTAGATTTCTTCTTCTAATTCTCCATTAAGAAAAGCAGTCTTTATATCCATTTGATGCAATTCAAGATCCAAGTTGTCTACTATTGCCAGAATAAGGCGAACAGAAGTGAATCTTACAAAAGGAAAAAAGCTATCTTCATAGTCAATTCCTTCCTGTTGATTATATCCTTTCGCCATAAGACGAGCCTTATATCTCTCAATCGAGCCATCAGCATTACGTTTTATTTTGAGAACCCACTTGTTCCTAATGGCTCTGCGTCCTTCTAGAATATCAACCAGTTTCCAAACTTGGTTTGATCTCATCAACTCCATCTCTTCTTTCATTGCTTTCATCCACTTTTCCTTATCAAGGCAAGATAGAGCCTCATTGACATTCCTTGGCTCATCTTTATTTTGTGAAGCGATCATGAAAACTTCCCCTTCAATCTCAAAGCGTTGACAGGGAATGCTTTTGTGACTTGTTTGTCATGAAGAAGATTGTACCATAGATACTTCATTCTCCATTACGCTCCTACTCGAATCAGATAGTGGCATCAACTCATTAAGTGGTTGCAATTGAGACTGATTAGTATTTGATTCTTCA
>JAGVVM010019518.1:0-10323 GCA_019149425.1 Psidium friedrichsthalianum
CTCCTAGTCGAGATGATCTCATGCGTGGGAGGCAGTCTCCAAGATTCCCCCGCAGGTATCACACATCCTCCTCGGGATTCCTTGTAAATCCCGGGCAAGACTAAATTGTCGTCTGCTTTTCCTTGCACTTCATTATATTAATGACATCTACGGAGGCACCATTGGCTAGAGCTACATTGGCGGATGACTGGGATATGGAAACTCCTAAGCCGAATGATTGCACTGATGGAATTTTGCTGCACATCCTCCCACAGCCTACGGGGAGTTTCTCTGTTTGTCTCTGAACACAAGTTTGGATGAAAGGCCAGGCCCACATCTTTGAGGTCTATGGTGAGGGGATCGATGAATATATCGACTCAGATTCCTTTCACTCACTTCCTGCTGTTTGCTTTGTTTGTTCATGTTCGGTTGCACTACAATGGGAAAAAGAAAAAAGATATGTTATCGAGCTCTGTTTTCTTTCCAGGAGAATTGGGAATTATGAACGCTGACTATGGAGTTCAATTTTAATCGTAGAAACAAGAAACTTAAATGGCCACTGAGTTCAATACCCAAATTTGCCTGCCGAATTGAGAACGCCATATGATGCGAATCGAACATGTTTATTCTGGCTACTTAATTTACTAATGTGAACAATCTCATGATCACGGCAAACAAATTCGACTTTACTGTAAGGCTCCACAAAATGACAAAATAAATCATGGACAAACAGCTCTCGGGGATCAAGTCAGCAATTGTCCTGCTATCAAAAACGTTCATTCTAGAATAAAAGAATTTCAAACTCAAATTGTTGAATATTTACTAACTTAGATTATGCCAAATCCCGAAACTCCGCGAATGCGCCCCTCCGTTTCTGATGTTAGGAGATTCAATCTTCAGTGTTGGGAATCACATAATGATGATTGACATATTTTCAAGTTCACAAGGACATTGCTGTCAAGTGTCAGGAGTTGGATGAATACAGTTCCATGGTGTCAAGCTGCCTGAACTATCAAGTACAATCGCTAAGAACAATAGTTACAAATTGGGACCTTCATGAACTGCATCAATTCAAATAGCTACTTCAACAACTGAAAAACAATCACTAAGAAAGGCATTAACAACTATTAACAACTCCTGCAGCTCAGGGCTACATCATGAAATCAACTTCCTGTCCCTTTGATTGATTGGCTCTGAATCATGCCGCAAAGGTGCCAGTGAGGAATCTTCATCTTTCATGGTAGGCTCGACACAAAAACTCTCACAAAGCAAGAACAACGTTCGGCTCTGCCTTCATTCTGGTGACAAAAATATAGTCCATTTTGCGCAGTCACTTCATTCATATTCTCACATCAGAACCACCTGCACATGCGGTTCTCTTTAGTTTACATGTCCTCTTTTATCCTAGTTAGCATGATATATAGTACATATTGCTATTTCAAAGGCCCAGACCAAGCATCAACACCTTGCATGGCGTAAAAAATCTGATGCTTAAATGAATATAACATAAAATCAGAAGATAATTTTTCCAGACAGGATGAACTTGATGGTTTTTCAGCTCTTGGTCAAATTCGACACGTAAATTTGATCAAGCAATCCAAAATGGCCAGGGAATCTTGTGAAGAAATATAGCAATGAGTCAAAAACATCCAAACATTAGAAACAATTGTTATTCCAGCTGAGCATCCTCATGGATAATATGGAATCGAAAGAATTTTGCAGAAGGATGAAAACGAGAACCAAATAGATTTCAAGGGAGGAAGCGAATCATTCTTCAAAACTATTACTTCGAGACAATTATAACTCAAATTAGCTTGTGATAGTCATTCATAGCTTATCCAGGATGAACATTCTTACTTGATGGTTCATGAGATCTGACGTACTTAGAAGGAATTCTGATCCCTGTTCGCATTATGACTAGAATGATTTCTCTGAAGCATCACATTGGACTCCTGAATCAGCGTCCCCCGTTCCTTGAATCATGTAAGAGAAGGAAAACCACACTCTGCTGTCATTGAATTTGACTAAATCTGACCTAATTATTTTATGCAGGGGAAAGGACACAAAAGGAAAAAATTTTATCGACCTTTTCCTCCTATTTTTCATCAAAAAATTGGAAAAATTGCGATATTAAGTATAGGCCCACAATGAAATATACAAATTAAAGAAAAGAACTAGAAAGGTCGGTTCATTAAAAGTTTCAATGTAAAGGAAGGATTAATTTCTCTTTTCTTCTGTGGAAAATATGTGTGGTTCGTAAAACCAAGATTTTCAGTCCATCATTTTGTACCTTTTCCAACTAATAATCCATCTTTTTACACAGTGATTAAATGTCAAACCTCCTCCTGCGTTGCCGCTAATATCACATTGTCAATACATATGCTATAGAAAATTTTTAGTTGACGAAAATAAATTTCGTAAAGAAAGAAGTTCGTAACATACTAATTTCATTAACATCTTTGTACATATATTATAGAGCAGCACCTAAACAAATTGAGAAATGTTGGTCACTAACTAATTTATCGGGATGCTGGTAAAATCATTTTAAGGTTTGTATTATACTGACCACACTTGATAAAAGTTGGAAAATATCGGTAAATTTACTGATTTATTAAAACGAATTTGCCTTGTAAATTTACCATCAACTGCTCCCATGATCCAAAGCACGATATGCCCCTAAAGCATCGTGTCAACTTCCACGACCAGCGTCTCCATTCCTTCAACTTCTCATATAGCGGGCGATCAAGAAAAAGTGGTCTAAATCAAGTAGGAAATGCTGAAGAAATTGGCAAATACATCTTGACAATGAACAATGTGACGTGATTTATTTACCTTTGAAAGGAAATGCGACCCGCATCCGTTTCATTAAGTCTTCAAACTTCGACAGATGTGGACAATTTGCTGAGGCCTTGCAGTTGAATCCCTTATGATTCCCATGTTCTGTTCTAGAAGTCTCCCCAGCGGGATCTTTCTATCTTAGGAAAGCACGAGCGGTCTGGTATGTCAAGGGATGGGCAATCGTGGTGATTCCAACTTTCCAAGTTTATCAAACTCAATAGGCCTTTGATTTCGGCTAGATTGCTGCATCCTCTAGTGTTCAAGTGCTTCAGATGTGTTGTTGATTGCGAAAGGTCCAGGCTTCTAAGGGGACAGCCCCATATTCTCAGCAATTCGAAGTTTTTCAATCTGACAAGGCTTAGATCATCATTCCAAAGCGGAGCATCTACCCCACGGAAATCAATCGTTAAGTGTCTCAAAGACTGTAGACGGTCAAGGCCATCAAGGTCGGACAACTTCCTCCATCCAGATACATGTAGGTTTTCTAAAGATTTTAAAGCCTTCCAGGCCTTCGATTTTTATCCGGTCACTGCACTACTCCAGATCTAATTCTGACAAGGATCCCAAACTTGACAAACTTTGCAACTCTTCCAACTTAACACAGCTGTTGACACGAAGCTTCAATAATCCTGAGGGAAGCTCTGGCATGGATTCCAGCCATCGGCAACCCGTAACGGCGAGTTCTTGTAGATGGTTTAGGTGAGAAAGTTTGGGCAACGTGCGATGCTGACAGGTGACTTTCAAAACCGTTAGACTGGCAGGAAACTCTGGCAGCGACTGAAGTTCCACACAAGAAGTTAAATCAAGGTGTTGCAGATAAGGCAGCTTACCGAAGCTTTGCGGCAGTGATCGAAGCTTCTGGCAGTGAAATAAATCAAGTTTTTCAATATGAGAAAGCTCATAGATTGCGTGAGGGAAGGCAGAAATGAGCGTCCCACGTAATTGAAGGATCCTCGGTGAAGACATCCTATCTATTGGAATTTCCCCTCTCAGTCTCCCGCACTTTGAGGCAGGTAGTTCTTCAAGTTTGCCAAAATTGCAAATGGTACTAGGTAAAATTGTCAACTTCCCACAGCTTTCAATATTCAAAATTTTCAAGTTTTTCAAATCCCCAGTGAATTCAGGTAATTCCGAAATGTCCGTGCTTGACAATTCCAATTCCGTCAACTGTTCTAACCAACCAATTGAATCTGGGATGTGAATCTCTACTGGGGCCTCAGTGTGTGGTTTAACAACAAGCGCTGCAATTTCACAAGGGATCCGATGCTTTCTGGAAGTAATTTTAAACTGCAGCAGCTTCCCAAGTTGAGGGTCGACAAATTTGCCAGACCGCCAATTGAGTTGGGAAGTTCATCCAATGATTTGCAACCAAAGGCATCAAGAATCTCCAGCTTCTTCCAAAAAACCTATATGTGGAGGAAGTTCCTTTATGGCAGTCATGCTGTTAAATATGTCTTGAATTTATGACATATTATTTGAGTGGGCCGTAGGCCCAACCCAGAGGAATTAGGTTTTTCCTTTTATGTTTTGAGACACAATATATATATTGTGATTAGGGTTTCATTGTAAGTGCACTCTCCTTTTGAATATAGTGGAATTTTCGTTGTGCCTCGCCCGTGGACGTAGATCAATTTTGATCGAACCACGTAAATCTCTGTGTTCCACTTTTGTTCTTTGTTTGATTTCCGCAACAAATTGGTATCAGAGCCTCTTCTCTGAAACCCTAACCCTCAGTCGTCAACCCACCGTCAGCCGCCGGCCGCGACCCGTGTGGTCGACCAACTTGCTCGGCCAAGGCCCGTGTGCCCGGCCAAGTCCGTCGGCCGCGACCCGTGTGCTCAGCCAACTCGCTCGGCCACAGCCCGTGCGCCCGGCCAAGTCCGTCGGCCACGACCCGTGCTCTCGGCCACTTCGATCGGCCACGGCCAGTTCTCTCGGCCACTTTGCTCGGCCACGACCCGTGCTCTCGGCCACTTCGATCGGCCACGACCAGTTCGCTCGGCCACTTTGCTCGGCCACGACCCGTTCGCTCGGCCACTTCTCTCGGCCACCTCCCGGAGACCAGACTAGAACAGCCCCCGACTCTTTTAGATGGCATCTCTGAAGTTTCAGATTTCATCTTTTGATGGACAGAATAATTTTGGATTATGGAGAATAAAGATGAAAGCTTTATTGAGGCGAGAGGGTACAGTTAGGGCGCTGGACGGAAATTATCCAGACGACATGACCTCGGCAGAAATAGAAGAGATGGACGAGAAGGCGCATAGCGCGATTCAGTTGTCTCTGGATGACAAGGTTCTGCGAGAAGTCGCCGATGAGGAAACAGCTGCGGGTCTCTGGAGCAAACTGGAAAGTCTCTACATGAAGAAATCTTTGACGTCGAGACTTTATTTGAAGCAGTGTCTTTATACCCTAAAGATGCGCGAAGGTACGCCTGTTCAGGAACACTTGGATGAGTTTAATAAAATTGTTCTGGATATGAAAAATTTAGATATTAAACTTGATGATGAAGATCAAGCTTTGATTGTGTTATGTTCACTGCCTGCTTCATATGAGAATTTTGTGAACTCGATGCTTTATGGACGTGAATCCATAACTTTGGAGGATGTTAAAGCATCTTTGAATTCTGCTGAATTGAGAACGAAACTGAATGGGAATACTAGTGAAAATAAAGCAGATGGTTTATTTGTGAGAGGTAGGAACAAGAACAGGGATAAAGCTCCTCGAGGGAAATCTGTTGGTCGCTCAAAATCTAGGCCACCTGGCGATAAGACGAATGTGGAGTGCTATTATTGTCACAAAAGAGGACATTACAAGTCAGATTGTCCTGTGCTCAAGAGAAAAGGTAAGCAACATGCTCAAAGACAAGATGTGGTGAATGTTGCTAGCGAAGATGAGTCTAAGGCGTCAGATAGTGTTCTTATTGCATGCTCTGCTGTTAGTTTGTTCGATGATGTTTGGATATTGGACTCTGGAGCATCATATCATATGTGCCCAAATAGGGAATGGTTTACCACGTATGAGAAAATAAATGGTGGATCAGTCTTGATGGGCAATGATGCTGTATGCAGAGTTATGGGTATTGGTACTGTTCGGATTAAATGTCATGACAAAGTAGTAAGAACCTTGACTGAAGTAAGGCATATACCGGACTTGAAGAGAAACCTTATCTCGTTGAGCAGTTTGGATTCCATTGGGTGTATGTACTCAGGTGGAGGTGGAGTTCTCAAAGTCTCCAAAGGCAATCTGGTTGTGATGAAAGAAAGCAAGGTGAACTACTTGTATCATCTACAGGGTAGCACTGTTATGGGTCCTTCGATTGGCACATCTAATTCTGTTTCTGATAATGATAAAACAAAACTGTGGCATATGCGTTTGGGCCACATGAGTAAGCGTGGCATGACAGTTTTGAGTAAACGTGGTTTACTTTGTGGAGAGCAGACGACCTCGCTAGATTTCTGTGAGCATTGTGTTCTTGGCAAGCAGTGCAGAGTCAGCTTCAGTACAGGCACACATTCAACAAAGGGCACACTTGACTACATCCACTCTGATTTATGGGGACCAGCACAGGTTCCATCTAAGGGTGGTGCTCTTTACTTTGTGACGTTCATTGATGATTATTCTAGGAAGGTTTGGGTTTATTTTCTGAAGAGGAAAATTGATGTATTTGAAACCTTCAAGAAGTGGAAAACCCTTGTTGAGAATCAGACTGGAAAGAAGATCAAACGTCTTAGGACTGATAATGGTCTTGAGTTCTGCAGTGGCGATTTTAATGAATTCTGTGCAAATGCTGGTATCGTTCGACACCGTACAGTTAGACACACTCCTCAGCAGAATGGGGTGGCAGAACGTATGAACAGAACCCTTTTGGAGAGAGCAAGATGCATGCTCTCTAATGCTGGCATGGAAAAAGACTTTTGGGCTGAAGCTGTTAACACAGCCTGTTATCTGGTTAATCGCTCTCCTTCAACAGCAATAGACTGCAAGACTCCATTTGAGAAGTGGTCAGGTAAGCCTTGCGATTACTCTAATCTAAAGGTTTTTGGATGCCCTACTTATTATCATGTTAAGGATGGTAAGTTAGAACCTAGAGCAAGAAAATGCATCTTTGTTGGATATGCTGATGGTGTAAAAGGGTATCGTTTGTGGTGTCAGGAATCCAACTTGTCACGCCCCGAACCTCCACGAGCGCGCGACATCTGCACGACGATCGAAGGTCGATAATAAACGCGCGACATCCCAGGAACCTGTCGCCGACCTAACGATCCAAATAGCGGAAGCAATACAATATCCCTGACCACAATTGAGCAGGTAAAAGCACGACCAACAACACTCGCCCTCTTCTTATTGGCACCATCCATTGTCTTCATCGTCTCCATCGTTCGATCCAATGCCAACCTACACATCTGAAAATATAATCCCCAAACGGGGTGAGCTAACACGGCTCAGCAAGTTCACCCTCTAAATCCCGCTCAGGATACCAGATACTCTTAGATCGAACCATAAGCATGCAATTACGCACTTTCATGTCCTAACAGCCAAGCAAACATGTAATTCACAATTCTATCAAAATATTCAATCAGGCATGCTCGGGTGAATAAAACAATACGAACGCCGTCGAGTACAATTCACAATATAATAGTCCAAGCAATTCTAATTATAGATTTAGCCATAACAAATCATCACCTCATTATAATGTCTAAGCCAATCACTTTGGCTATCGCTCACAATTGTCCCGGAATTGCCTATTTGTCCTTTTCACCCCAAAATCCTCAAAAAGGGCCTACGACACCTCAATATCAGAGTTCAAACTCTCGTGGACAGCCCTTGAACTTTACTTTCGAACCCATGCACAACTCTTAGGGCATCTCAATAGTAACTCAACTCGCTACTAGGTCCATTCTCGCACTAATCACTCCAAAATCTTATCTTTCAACTTCTACACTAGCTCGAGCCATTATCTACACCTTGACCACCAAATCAGAGCATGGACAGCATAAATCCAAGTGCGATCAGTGCACTAAACCTTCCACAGAACCGATTTCCAACAATATCACCAAATCAGTCATATTTTCTAAATCGATCCACCCCGATCGCATCCTAGAGCCAATCCATGAATAATCTAACATCCTACTCAAGATTAGAAGTAAAACTTACCTAAATAAGGCTAACAAGCCAGGGAAACAAGCTGGACAGAGGCGGACAGCCGTGGCGGCAGCAAACGGGTTTGGAAATCGACGTTAGATCGCGATGATCTAAGGTGAACCGAACTTTGCAGAGGCTGGAACAGAATGAAAACATACTAAAAATCAATATTTGAACCTAGAAATGAGTCCTAGAGGTCGCTGGAATCAATATATGTCAACATGGGCCAAACACGAATTTCGGTAACAGAAAACAAACTCGTCGACCGATAGAAAACGAACATTTGAAGGGTCAACGACGTCCGATCGAAGCGATTCAAGTTGGGTTAGAACCGCAGACAGAGAACTATGACATACCCAAAAATTGCGATGATCCAACGGTCGAATCTCCGGTGGCAGCCGGTTGAAGTTCGCAGCAGAAAACTGGGATTCAGCCTGTGCGGGGTCCGTTTTGGCTCTGTTTGAGGGGGTTCCAGGGCTCATCTTGGGCTGATTTTTGGTGGAGAACTTCTATAGAGATAGGTGAAGATGAGGTTAAAAGGGCGTCTCAAACTGACGACGTTTGGGCGGCGAAACGGGTGGTGAACAGCGCGAGCTCCGGTGGACAAAACCGAGAGAAATGAGAAGAGATTAGAGAGAGGATGAGCCACGAATTTTTGAGGTAGAGAGAGAATGTTGGCTGGCCAAATGAAGAGAGAGAGAGAGAGAGGAGAGAGAGAAAATATCTTCCAATTATTGAAAAAACTATTTCACGAGGTTGACCGACATATTCACGGGTTGACCGCGTCAAAAGTTTGACTGATGGTGACCGATGGTCGATTGACGCGATTGAAGTAATTGATTGATATTTGACGAGACATTCTCCGAGATTCGTGCAAATTGGGACTGATCGGACTCAAACTGGACAAATTGTGGTTCAAGCGCGCGAACGGAATTGGTCAAGAGATCGCCACTAGATTGGAATTCTAATCTCACTAAAAATCACTACCCACTGTCTAGGGAGTCTAAAGAAAATGAGGGGGACGAAACTGTCATTTCCATTTACGCATTTCTTCTCGGCACTCTGAACCAATCGGCCAATTTCGAGCCTTTCGAGGCGATGTCCAATATTTGTCTCTTAATCCCCAAAAATCCAAATTCATTCATTTATAATTGTCCGAATTCGGGATGTCACACAACTCGATAAGTCAAGTATTAGTAGGATGTACTTTAATGAAATGCTTATGATTGATCCAAAGAAAGGGTGTGATGATCATGCAGGAAAGCCTGAGAGCAATAGGAATAAGGTGGAGGTTCAGGGGGAGCTTCCAGAGAAAACTTCGAGATGATTTAAGCGAGCCAAAGGTGTTACTGTTGATTCAAGTTCAGATGAGAAGTGTAGATGAGGTGGAGCAGCCATCTTCTATTGCTACTGGCAGAGAAAGGAGGCAGACTCGACCTCCTCAAAAAATATGGATACTCTGATCTGTGGTTATGCTCTCACGACAGCAGAAGGTATGGTATTCATGAACCCTTACTATACTGAAAGCTGTACTTGCGTAGAATCAGAAAAATGGGCTCACTGCTATGGTTGAGGAACCTTGAATCACTTCACAAGAAACCAGACGGACTTGGTGCTGTTGCCAAGAAAAAAAGGCCATTGGGTTGTAAATGGTTCAAGAAAAAGGAAGGAATTCCAGGTGTTGAAGATGCTAGATGCAAGGCACGGACTTGTAGCGAAAGGCTACAATCAAAAGGAGGGAATTGATTATACTGAGGTATTCTCTCCTGTGGTTTAAGCCACTTCCAGCCGTGTGTTATTAGCTTTAGTTGCTAATTTGACTTTGAGCTTGAGTAACTTGATGGAAGACTTGCTTTCTTTGCATGGTGACCTTGATGAAGACTATTTATATGGCCCAGCCTGAGGGCTATTATGTAGAAGGCAAGGAAGACCATGTTTGCAGATGAAGGAAATCCTTGTAAGGATAAAGCAGTCTCCAAACGACAGTGGTATAAGAGATTTGATAGCTTTTATAGTAGGAAGTGGTTATCATAGGAGCAGCTTATGATAGTTGTGTCTACTTTAGGAAGGGTTCAGATGGATCCTTTGTCTATCTCGTCTTATACGTTGATGATATGGGACTCATGCGCAAAGAAACATGTCAGATGTGTTGATCTTGAAGAACGGCTCCAGTGAGGAGTTCGAGATGAAAGATTGGGGTCCATGCAGAAAATCTTAGGGATGGAAATTCGGAGGGATAGGGAAAGCAGGAAAATTATATCTATCGCAGAGGAGCTATATTAAGAAGGTACTTGAGAAGTTTGGCATGCAGAAGGCAAACCTGTTACTACGCATTAGCACCATTTAGACTCTCAGCTCTAC
>JAGVVM010019519.1:0-21300 GCA_019149425.1 Psidium friedrichsthalianum
TTGGTATGCCCTGCTTATTATTTTTGGATGCCCTGCTTATTATCATGTTAGGGATGGTAAGTTAGAACCTAGAGCAAGAAAATGCATTTTTGTTGGATATGCTGATGGTGTAAAAGGGTATCATTTGTGGTGTCAGGAATCCAACTCGCATAAGTTCATTATTAGTAGGGATGTTACTTTTAATGAAATGCTTATGCTTGATCAAAGAAAGGTTGTTGATGATCATGCAGGAAAGCCTGAGAGCAATATGAATAAGGTGGAGGTTCAAGTGGAGCTTCCAGAGAAAACCTCTCGAGATGATTTAAGCGAGCAAAGTGTTACTGTTGATTCGAGTTCAGATGAGGAAGCTGTAGATGAGGTGGAGCAGCCATATTCTATTGCTACTGGCAGAGAAAGGAGGCAGACTCGACCTCCTCAAAAATATGGATACTCTGATCTGGTGGTTTATGCTCTCACGACAGCAGAAGGTATAGGTATTCATGAACCCTCTACTTATACTGAAGCTGTTACTTGCGTAGAATCAGAAAAATGGGCTACTGCTATGGTTGAGGAACTTGAATCACTTCACAAGAACCAAACTTGGGACTTGGTGCCGTTGCCTAAAAAAAAAGGCCATTGGGTGTAAATGGGTCTTCAAGAAAAAGGAAGGAATTCCAGGTGTTGAAGATGCTAGATGTAAGGCACGACTTGTAGCCAAAGGCTACAATCAAAAGGAGGGAATTGATTATACTGAGGTATTCTCTCCTGTGGTTAAGCACACTTCCATCCGTGTGTTATTAGCTTTAGTTGCTAAATTTGACTTTGAGCTTGAGCAACTTGATGTGAAGACTGCTTTTTTGCATGGTGACCTTGATGAAACTATTTATATGGCCCAGCCTGAGGGCTATTATGTAGAAGGCAAGGAAGACCATGTTTGCAGATTGAAGAAATCCTTGTACGGTTTAAAGCAGTCTCCAAGACAGTGGTATAAGAGATTTGATAGCTTTATGGTAGGAAGTGGTTATCATAGGAGCAGCTATGATAGTTGTGTCTACTTCAGGAAGGGTTCAGATGGATCCTTTGTCTATCTCCTCTTATACGTTGATGATATGCTCATTGCTGCAAAGAACATGTCAGATGTGTTGATCTTGAAGAAACGGCTCAGTGAGGAGTTCGAGATGAAAGATCTGGGTCATGCCAAGAAAATCTTAGGGATGGAAATTCGGAGGGATAGGAAAGCAGGAAAATTATATCTATCGCAGAGGAGCTATATTGAGAAGGTACTTGAGAAGTTTGGCATGCAGAACGCAAAACCTGTTACTACGCCATTAGCACCTCATTTTAGACTCTCAGCTCTACATTCACCTCAGTCAGAAGATGAGGAGGCTGCAATGTCTCATGTCCCATACTCCAGTGCAGTTGGCAGCTTGATGTATGCTATGGTATGTACTCGTCCCGACATTGCTCATGCAGTTAGTGTGGTAAGTAGATATATGGCTCACCCTGGAAAGGAGCATTGGCAGGCAGTAAAATGGATACTTAGGTATCTTAAAGGTTCCGCAGATTTGGGCTTGGTGTTTGATAGAAATAGTTCAAGTGGTACTTCAGTTGTGGGATTTTTGGATTCTGACTATGCAGGTGATCTTGATAAAAGAAGATCTTTGACTGGCTATCTTTTCACGCTATCTGGCTCAGCTATTAGTTGGAGGTCAACCTTACAGTCGACAGTCGCTTTGTCTTCTACAGAGGTAGAGTATATGGCAGCAGCAGAAGCAGTGAAAGAAGCTATCTGGTTAAGGAATCTTGTTCAGGAACTTGGGCTTCAGCAGGAAGACAATTCAGTTGTCTTTTGTGATAATCAGAGTGCTATACACTTAGTTAAAAATCAAGCATATCATGAGAGGACTAAGCACATTGATGTCAGATATCACTTTATTCGAGAGGCAGTTGCTGAGAGAAATATGATGGTAAAGAAGATTGGCACTGCTGACAATCCTGCTGCTATGTTGACCAAGTCAATCCCCGCCAACAAGTTTAAGCATTGCTTGAACTTGATTGGCATGCTTGTTTGAGGTTTTGCCCCTTTCTGGGGCTTAGTGGCGAGCTGAATGAAATTCTACCTTTGTTTGAAGAGGACATATTCTTTCCTTTGTTACATCCCTTGTTTCCTACACCGAGTTAGCTCACGTAGGCTTAGGGATGCCGGAAGAACATGTTCGGCTTCTTGACTTATTAAATTCAAGCCAAGGTGGAGAATTGTTAAATATGTCTTGAATTTATGACATATTATTTGAGTGGGCCGTAGGCCCAACCCAGAGGAATTAGGTTTTTCCTTTTATGTTTTGAGACACAATATATATATATTGTGATTAGAGTTTCATTGTAAGTGCACTCTCTCCTTTTGAATATAGTGGAATTTTCGTTGTGCCTCGCCCGTGGACGTAGATCAATTTTGATCGAACCACGTAAATCTCTGTGTTCCACTTTTGCTCTTTGTTTGATTTCCGCAACAACCTTAATAGTGTTAAGTAAGTTATGACCTTCTCATTGAAATAAGAGGTTAGTATACGTATGGTATATCCGATTCTATTATTTAAAGTAACAAGTTTAAAGATACAGCTACTTATGACTTTTATAGAATTTTGAGATACTTGCACTAATTAATGGTTTAACTAGAAAGAAATCTTTATGTGCGTATATTAATCTCATGGAAAGTTTGTCTGTATATTTTAAAAAAATTTAATTGTGTAATTTTGTTTTATAAATAAAGTGGGGGATTGTTTGATGGTTGCTCTAAATAGGATAAAGTTTGATATAAGAGGCACTAATTAGGAGCGTTAATGGTTCGGTTCAGTTTAATTCAATTTTCTAGGAAAAATGAATTGAACTAAACCATTAGGGTAAGCTTGAACTGGACCAAATCTCACTTGAATTGAATATGAACCGAACCAAAAATCTATGTGGTTCGGCTCGATTCAATTTGATTTTTTTATTTTTATTTTTATTTTTTGGTTCAAAGCAGGTGGAACCGCTGGCCCTTTGCCCTAGAAAATGAAAAGGAAGAGAAAAGAAAAGAAAGAAAAAGAAAAAAATAATAAAAAATGGTAATTTTAGAGATTTTTAGCGTGATTTGGTTGATCAAACCAAAATAATCGAACTGGGAAAAAAAAGAAAGGCTGTTTTTCAATTACCTAAACCAAAAGTCAAACTGAAATGCATGAAATTTTCAATTCATTTCAGTTGAATTAGGAGTTTAGCTTGATATTCCAATTTGGTTTTGACACCCTAGAACCAATGGCTACGCACAAGAAGGGTAGTCTTGGCGGAACAAAGTGATCAGTGACTATGCAAAGGAAGAGGCATGCATATGCTCGTTAGGGAACAAGACGACGCCCTGCAACCTAGGGGTGTCAAAATTGAACCGAACCGTTAATTGAACAGAACCGAAATGAAAATTTCATGCATTTTAGTTCAGTTCGATTTTCGGTTTGGATAATGAAACAAAAATCATTCTTTTTTTTTTTGGTTTGGGATACTTGGGGTCGGTTTGGTTTAGTATTCAGATAACTGAAATGAAACTGGCCCATCTTCTTTTTCTTTTTTCTTTTTTGGTCAAAAACCCATCTTCTTTTTCATGATCTCCTTTTTTCCCCCTCTCAAAATAGCGCCTGAGAAAGAGAAACCCTAATTGTTTACGGTTAATAATCTTTTTCACGGTTGTGGCTACTCAATCACCTCTCGACTCTTCTCCGTTCCATTGCTGCTAGATTCTTCTCCGTTCCATTGCTGCTAGATTCTTCTCCGTTCCACGGCTGTCAATCGTCTCTACTGCGTGCAGCTACTCAATCGCCTCATGATCTGCTCAATGGATAACTCTTTGGCTACTTTGGCTTCTTCAAAAGTGCAGACCCAAACAGAAGACACCATGAGCCCCGACTCTGCGACTACTTCATATTCTTTATATTTTGCCTAGGTTTTTCTGTGGCGATTAAAAAGGCATTAGTGTTATAGTCGGTTACAGTTCGTGGGGGAAGGAATGAACATAACATATAATATTTCAGGGGAGGACTGAATGGATAACTTCGAAGGACAAAAAAATGAAGAAAAAAGAAAGAAAAGAAAAAGATGAAAATCCTCTATGTGCACTATATAAATTCGAGCGGTCGCTCTTTTCTCTTTTCTTTTTAGAACGATGTGCCAAAGTTTAAGTAAATATGACATTTATGCAATTAGATTGGTTGTTTATCGAGCTAAATTTTTATTTTCTATTTTTTACGAATTTTTTTATTGATTTTTCCTAGTTTTGTTCTTTTGGGTATCTATTTTGTCCACCATCTGAGCAGTGATGTTTTCTTATATTGGAATTTGTAGCTTTTGTGTATCTATTTTGTCCACCAATTTGTTAGCTGCAGTACAATGATAATGAATTTAACTTGGTGCTCTGTTTCTTTTCTGCTTATTACCGAGTTTACATTAGCTTCTAGGTATATGTTTTGTCCACTATTTAAGCAAAAAATGTTTGCTGATCATGGTATTGGAATTGTTACTGGTTAATAGATGTGTTCAAATAGAAAGAGGACAAGATCTATTGTTTAGGAACACTTTAAAAGGACAAACAGCAACCAAGATAAAGCTAAATGTATATATTGTGGAGCACTCATTGGTTGTTCTAATGGTCAAGGGACTAGTGGGATGCATAATCATTTAGCTAGATGCAAGGTGTAGCGCACTAGAACGCTACCTCAAAGCTTACTCAATACTCACTCTCTTCTTAATCTTTTAGAGTTATAGATGGCGCATGCGGAAGACTAAATATAAAACAAGTGCATAGAGAACATACGGCAAACATAACGCTTAAAGGTTTGGTTTTACTCATAGGGTTCATAATCCTGTTAAAATACACAATCAACAAACAATAGACTTAGGAAATAATGGGTTCATACATATACATATACCCTTTGGAGGGTTCTTTATAAAAGTTCAAACATTAATAACTACGACGACTACTTTCATCCTATCAGCATAATCCACTAGCTTTGCCTTTACCATCGTCTTTAAGGCTCAATCTCACTCCTTACCTAAGTGTCTGAAAAGATAGACTCCAAAAAGAGGTGAGCTAACATGGCTCAGTAGGTAAAACTTCTAGCCAAACAACTAAACCCTCTAATCCAACATTCATTCCAGCAAAATAGTTAAATAACAACCATAAAAATAAACAACGACGATATCAAAGCAAGCATCAACTACTATTGACAAAGAGCAGCTTACACTACCAGCTCAAATCAAAAGCACACTCATAAAGGTCTCAGTTAGTCAGGACCATCTTGACGTCAATATTTAAACTACCAAATTTCACCAATTACCCTCCCTCAAGATCCGCAAGACCTCCACCTTGACTCAATCCTTATCTCACATTCTTATCGACAACGAGCCAAGTATTTAGTCTGAAATTTCTGGTTCTCCGGGGCCACAGCAATACACTCGCGCAAACAAAACCAATTAAGCAGAACAAACGAGGTAATTGAACCTCCTTCCATCTTAAGCTCACGGCCAAAACACCCACTTATTGATTCCAAATTCAATTCCACCCAAATCAGCTGCAGTCCAAACAATCTAGTCACATTTTTCAACTATCCATAGTCCAAAGGTACTAACGCAAGCGAGGGATCGATCGTATAATAGCGTTTACCTTTCCATACACCCAAAACCTTTTCAATTCATACCCATTTTTAAAAAGACACAAATCACTCCAATGAATGAAAATTGAAAAAACTAGTGGTCAGGGTAGAAGAGTTACTTGTCTTAGGAACACATACAAAGAGGAATGGTGTCCAAATCGCACTGGAAAAACTGCAAGTCTCCACTAATCAGCTTATGTTCTGCCCAAACTCATGAAAATCAAGAGGTTTTTTTGATGATCAGCCTTCATATTTTAATAGCCCTCGATCTTACGGTCGTATAAGAGAAAACAGAGCTCGATTTACCCTCTGAATGAGCTCAAACTAGCGATTTCTTCCTGGGCGCACGTAGAAAATCGAGAAAGATAAGGAGCTCAGGATGAGGAAGTTATCCACGAAAATGAAGGGAAAATGAGAGAGAGAGAGAGGAGAGAGAGAGAGAGAGAGAGAGAGAGAGAGAGAGAGAGAGAGAGAGAGCCGAGAGAGTGAGAGTGAAGAGGGAGTTTGGCCTTTGATGGATGAAGCTTCTTTGGAGTCTTGGACTCTTCATGAATTGTTCATTGCTTGAATACTTGACCCTTGACATAAGTTGGAGTATGTGAAATGGATGATTAATCATGTCTATGAAAGCACGTGAGTGAAAAAACATTACGAGATAAAGTAACAACATCTCTGATGTTATTGTTTGAGCAATATCGCACGGTAAATGCCCCCAAGGCAACTTGAGGTTCAAGGTACAAGGACAATGAGCATGTCATGTCTCCTATGATTGGTGGACATTATGACTAAAATGTATCTCAGCTAAACGAGATAAGAGTTTTGGAGAAAAATCTGAATTAAGACTAAGAAAGATATGAACGATATAGCCTCAACTTTGATATCTTAAATTGGCGGAAATCAATTCTTCGAGATATCTTATCCTTTCTTCCATTGCTTGAGATATTTTAGCTGTATCCGTTTCAACTGTAGCATCAGAGGGTTCAAACCTGCCCTAACCATATTGCCTCGGAGCTGAGGTCTACTTCTACCTAGTACATATAGCTTGCCTTACCACCATTTCAGAGCCGATGCCCCCTTTTCTGATAGAGGGAGTGAGAAAGAGATTGATTTTCGGATCACATTCTGCACAGGAGGTCGTGTACTTGATGGTTTCGTAGCTCCTTGATCCCAAATATGGTGAGGCTCTTATATGTGCTCAAGATTGGATATGATCCACATCACTTTCGGTTCGGTATGTATTTGGTTCGGGTCGCGGTTCTGTTCGGTTCATCATTCACATAAGCAATTCCATTTTCGATTATTAAAAATAACCGAACCGTACGATGACACCCTTGCTACAATCCCCACAAGGATATTGTTGTGGCCAAGCCTTGACATTGTCCTCTTGCGTTTTAAAATTCCTTTTCTCTCTTTTTTTTTATTTATGAAATTAGATTAACTTGTATGTTTTCACATTAGTATTTTGACATTCTTTTACCACTTAAGTGAATCATAGGATTTTTTTTTAAAGGCCATTCAACCGACAATTCATTAGAGCCAATAACAACTTCGGCTCTGTTTGTTCACGGAAAATGAATCCTGGGGAAAACATTTCTAGGAAGTCATTTCAAAGAAAATAACATATTTTCCGGTGTTTGGCTAATACTAAAAATGAATGGAAAATACTTTCTGTTGTTGGCAAACAATTGATTTTTAGGCCCCTTTTCGGCGGCGACCGGCGCTGGCGGCGACGGCGGCGGCGGCGGGGGACCGGCAGTCTCGGCAGCGGTGGCCATGGAATGCGCGTCGGAGGCTGGACCGACGGCGACGGGACCGGCGGAAAATGCTTTCCTTTTTCAAAAATAGGAAATCGTTTTCTACTACTTTCAAAGAGGTTTTCTTTATAATAGGAAAATGTTTACCAGGGTTAACTTATTTTCCACCCCCACAAACACCGAAAATCGAAAAACATTTTCCAGAAGTGTTTTCCCCCAAACAACGGAGCACTTCGTGTTTCGTACTTTTCTTTTTCGGTTGGTTAAATACGTATTCATAATTAATCAAACAGCTCGAGTTAAAATGACTTGAATCAAGACACATAAGACCAAAAGAGTTCCGGGGCTCGGACAATCAATGAGAGGAAGGATTCCAATCTACGTGTTCGCACTTGAGTGACGAGCACGCGAGGTGTTGTTGCTCGATCTCCACGTGGTCTGGCGCAGCAGTGGGACAGCTCGCAAATGGTTGTAGAGATGGTGCGCAACTTTTAAGAGCATCTGGATCGATGAAATTTCTTCCCTTTTTCGAGATTTTTTGTCTTGTTAATTTCTCAATTTTTAAGTTATTTCTATATTGTTGTTCGGGTTGATTTTGGGGTATTGGACATTTCCTTATCCTCTTTATTAATGTACGAGTATATTCAGATTTTCACTGCTTATGAGAGTAAAAATTTATATCATAAATTTTTCGAGAGCATGGTGTTTTCTACTAAATCAATCAATTTCAAGGATCGGAGAAATTAAGATTCTTATCGATCCATAATGTCGACGCTCATGTACGTCTTCATTTTGCTCATGTGCTACATGTATTCCTAGCCCACGACTTGACCCAAGCTTCCGCACTAACTCACCAAGTTGATGCACGGATCGGCTGTTCTTTTTTTTTTTTTCTTTTTCTTTGTCGAAACCGGCTATTCCTCGAAGGCAACAATTTAAGGAGAAAATTAGTAAAGTGAGTCTGCTTGCGTTGGATATGCATCCAAGTATGGATCAGAAAATTCGAATTGCTTGTAAATGGGCCTAGATTAGAGGAATTGATTAATGAACTTCCAACTCTAGAATTAGAGTTTTACTTTAACTCTTTATCTCGTTGATGGATTCTATTCAATGATGGATTAAACGCCTTGCACCCATGGTCCGTTTCCTCGAAGTGAATGTATTTACCCTATCATATCATATATTACCCTATCTAGTAAGGTGGGTTCAGTAAGTGTTGGGCATTTATTTCTCGCACGTGTTACCTTTTGAACTTCACTCCCTTCTACACCGTAGCACGCTCTACCTCGGAGCAGGTTCGATTTTACCAGACCCGTGGATAAGCCCGGATCAAGGCTTCGTCGAGGTCTTCCCGAGCCAATTTCTCAGCTCAAGCCGAGCCGGAGCCTCAGTCCGTTGGTGTCGCCTCTTGTCTTTGTCGACGGCGGTGCGACAAGGGAGGGGCCGTGGGACATGGGGGTCGAACAAGCAGAGAAGAGAGATGCAGTTCGACGGTGGAGTTCGCATGGATAGCAAGACGGGGACGAGACAGACGGACCACAAGCCGCGATGGTGGACGGCCCAAGGTGGCGTGGCACGGGCAATGGTGGCGTGAAGTGCTAAGTCCGACAAAGCAAGAACGTACGTATTTCGTGCAGTGCAGTAGGGTTTATATGTTTAAGGCGAGCTATGCTTCATGGCTTGAAGTTCAAGGCAATCCTTAACGTAAGTGCCAAATTGGGAAATTTCCAAGCCCACGATCTTTACTTCTCCTGGGCTTTGGATTAGACCTCGATAGAGCGACAACTTGCTTCTGTGGGACGACCACCGGTCACAAGCACGTGCACGATGCCACTTGCACCCCTTGACTTTCTGATCCGCTGCTATATTATTACCAACGTAGAAAATTACGATTACTAAAGGGGAAAATATGGTAGTAGCAAATTAAAATCGTGGTTGGCACCACGAAGGGACCCAAATTAATGCATATATAATAAATTTTTTTTCAAATTAATTTTTAGATCATAAAAAATTACAAATTAGTATACCTGTGATAAATTTACCATAACTAGCTTCTATTAAATATATGTAAATTGCTGAATTCGATAACAAGTGACAATTAACGAATGTGCCATTTTGAGGGATTTTTACTATCCGTTCATCACGGGTGTACTATTTATGAGCCTTTCGTTATTTTTAACTTATTAATTTAATGAAAATTAACATGGGTAAATTTATCGCATGTAGTAGTTAAAATAATAATTTTTTTTTTGTAAATTTACCATAGATATGCCATTTAGCTTCTTGTGATCAAAAAATTAATTTTGGGTCAATTTGGGTTTTTTCGTGATATGAATCCCTAAAACTGTGCTTTTCTAGAAATAAATTTCCTTTTCCATATACGATTAAGAAATTACTTAGAGACCCATCAAACTCGAGACCCATTCACACTCAAAAGAAAAAAAAAAGAAAGAGAGAGAAAAGAGTCAAGAGGCAGGATTTACACCATCATTGTATCTTCTAAATGGGCTTTTAACATACTATCATTAACTCTACTTAATTAAGCTAACCAGCTTTCCCAGAATTATCGAGATGGTCATTATGAACACATAAAAATAAGCTCGACCCCTCAAATGTCGAGCTATTGTTGGCAATCAGGCATTTTGCTGCTCTAGATATTTGCCACAAAAATGAAAGGCGCAATTTTTCCTCTAAAAAGAAATAATAATAAGGTCAGCCTCGGAGGTACCGAAAACGAGGAGCACTTTGCACGTGACGGGAGAGACATCGTGGCCCCGCACGAAAAAAAAAGAAAGGAAAGGAAGTAGATAAATAAATAAATATGGCGAAAATAAGGAACATTAATCGAAATTGGAAAATGCTGGAAACTGGAAGATGAAAAATAGAAAAATAAGAGGAAGGAGAAGGAGAAGGAGGAGGGCAAAATCTAATCTGGCGGCGGATCCTGAAGCGAACGAAACACAGCATATCCCTCGTCGATCCGACGGCCCACGTCTCCCTCCACCTCACGATCCAACGGCCTCAGCAACAACCGCGTCCGCCGAAGCCAACCCCATCATCCTGTTTGTTGTATCCATCCACCACGCCCCATCGTCTTCGCTTCCTCTTCCACTTCGAAGTGTTTTACCCTAATCACATCTCTACTCTCTCTCTCCTCTCCTCTCTGTCTCTCTCTCTCTGGGAAGCTCAGATTCACGAGCTCCGACCTGCAGGACGGCGTTGTAGAAACTGCCCACGAGCGGATTCCTTCTTTTCTTTCGTTCACATTCTTTGATTGGTTCATTCGACGTGGGCGTGGTGGTAGATTCAAGATTTAGGATGCAGTCGAGCGAGGATTCGAAGCAGGCGCAGCCGCCGCAGCAGGCGGAGCAGAGCGGCGGCAACAACCAGCAGCAGCGGCCGCCGAAGAACGGCGGCAACAGCAACCCGCCGCCGCAGCCGCTGCCGCAGCAGCCGTGGGTGGCGATGCAGTACCCGCCTTCGGCGGCGATGCTAATGCAGCACCGCAGATGCTGCCGCCGCCCCCGCCGCCCGCACCACCAGCATTACGCGGCGCCGCACTACATGGCGTACCACCAGTACGCGCCGCCGCACCAGCGCGTGCACCACCAGCTGCAGCAGCAGCAGCAGAACGGCGAGAACAGGACGGTCTGGGTCGGCGATTTGCACCACTGGATGGATGAGAGTTATCTCCATAGCTGCTTCGCTTCCACTGGCGAGGTAACGAGAAGTCGTAGACTCGTTTGCTCCTTCTTTTTTTCCGGTTTGTGTTTGTAATGACTGTGAATATTGTAGCTTTCTTTTTTTGGCGTTGGAGAGGTCAAAATTTGTGTTTTGTCGAGGTTATATGGGGCGTGATAGTTTTATGTTCGTCTTTGGTTTGTATTCATTGCTGTATATTATTAGGAAGTTGGTCGTTCTGGTAAGATCTTAGGATTAGCTGAAACTGGTGGATATTCTTAGCACATGTTCGGAAAAGGATGGGAAATAGATCTCAAAGGGCAAGTTCTGTTCTGGCTCGCAGGCAACTCGTGACAATTCATTTCCTTCTTACGGAGGAGGTTTTGTAATTGCCCGAAATGAGTAGAAAAAGTACATGCGAAATCTGTCAGACAGTAAGGATTTGTAGCGTATTTGGGATTGGCTTTTATTATGCAATGTAGCTTGTCTCTGGCCTGTTTAGATGACGTTTGCTTTGCTTTCAACATTGCTTTTCTGTACCCAAAAGCTGAGCTTGGATGTTTGTCATTACTCATCTTGAAAGCTCTTATACTGCCTTGCTAACTGTCGGTAAAATAGCCTGGAACTTGCTGATACTGTGTAATTCATTTATGGGAAATTTGTAAATAAGTTTGCAATTGTTGCGGTAAATATTATCTCAGGTCTCCTTGCAGTAGTTTTTGCAGTGAGCTGGCTGCAACAGACAGAAAATGAGAAAGAAAATGAATGCTGAAGAAAATGAAGTTTCATGGAATTTTGCAGTTGATTATGTTATGTTTCTGACATTCCCACTGTGGCTCGTTAACATGGTCTTATATGTAATGCAGATTGCTTCTATCAAAGTTATTCGCAATAAGCAGACAGGTTTGTCTGAAGGATATGGATTTGTTGAATTCTTTTCACATGGTACAGCTGAGAAAGTTCTACAAAATTATTCGGGAATCATGATGCCTAATACTGAACAGCCGTTCCGTCTGAATTGGGCAACATTTAGCACGGGTGACAAGCGTTCAGAAAATGCTCCTGATCTCTCTATTTTTGTAGGGGACTTAGCTGCAGATGTTACCGATAGCTTATTGCATGAGACTTTTGCTAATAGATACCCGTCTGTTAAAGCTGCCAAAGTTGTTTTTGATGTCAACACTGGCCGTTCAAAAGGCTATGGATTTGTGAGGTTTGGCGATGAAAGTGAAAGGTCGCAGGCCATGTCTGAAATGAATGGTGTATATTGTTCTAGCAGGCCTATGCGCATTGGTGCTGCAACACCTAGAAAGTCATCAGGATATCAGTCGCAGTATTCTTCACAAGGTACTTTCTCCTTTGTTTAAAACAAAGGTTTAGATGGGGTTGGGACGTATCTCACCCCAAGAGGATCTTCACAAGGTACTTGATGTGACAATAGTGCAGAAATCTCATACTTGATGGTAGCAGTATGCACCTGTTTCCTATTTGAGTGGTTTGATGATGCTGAGAGTTATGATTGGGCACTCGGAGATGCAAGGCCTAAATTAAGCCCCTTTGGCTGTCATTTTTCATGTCAGAATTGTGAGTCTTAGGGAGATTTCTGAAGAACTTGTTTTTTCTCTTCATCACTAACGTTGAATTAATCAGTGAACTGCGAAAAGTGAGCAATCAAATAGGTTTTTTGTTTTTTCCTTGTGCATAGAATATCAAATAGATGATCTGCTCTAGAATTCAATAGTATAAGATAGGAAGATGTGCTATTCTTATACTTCTCAATCAACTTCACATCAATTAGCTTATGTGTTGCAATGTTCAGATCATCATATACATAAGTGCTGCTAGATGCTTATCCATACACAAAGCTTGTTTATACTCTAATTGATGTAATCATAAGATTCACCTACATATTCATACTGCAACATTGCTCTTTCTCTTGTACCAAAAATTCATCTTCCTATTGATTTGCGGTTTCATAGGTGGATACTCGTCAAATGGTGCCTCGTCCCAGAGCTTTCAGTCTGATGGGGACTCTGCGAACACAACAGTGAGAATTCCTACTTGGTGTTTGTTTAGACATTGGCAGCCTTAACCCAAACACACACCCCCCCCCCCCCCCCCCCTTTTTCTTTTTATTTTTTGGGTGCTGTACTTTTTCTTGTGTGGTTAATTTTCTTTTCATTATAGATATTTGTTGGAGGCCTTGACCCTAGTGTTAATGATGAAGACCTCAGGCAACAATTTTCTCAGTATGGTGAGATAGTGTCTATTAAAATACCATCTGGGAAAGGCTGTGGGTTTGTACAATTTGCCAACAGGTAAATTTTCCAACTGTGTTTAACCTCTTTGGCTTTTTTATTATCTCATATGGCCTTTCTCTTGTGTTGGTCTTTTCTGATAAGGCTGCCTGTTTCATTATCCGACAGAAGTAATGCTGAGGAGGCATTGCAGAAACTGAACGGGACGGTGATAGGTAAGCAAACGGTGCGTCTTTCATGGGGTAGAAATCCAGCCAATAAGCAGGTCAGACCTCTTCCCATGTATTCCTGTTTTTTCTACCCCCTTCTTTCTTCACTCAATTGTCTGCTTCTATATCTCAGATGTGGTTGGAAATTTAGGGATCATCTTTAGTGTTTTGATATAAAGCATATATCTTCAAGAACGTGCTAGAACTGCTGGATTTGGCAGTAGTACAAAATTAATTCTGGCTTGATATAGTGATTTGAGTATTTTCTTTTTTTGGATATTGAAATGACAACTATAACATAATAGTTAGTCTTGCTTTGTGTTAGCTAAAATTTGACAAAAACAAGCTAGACTAGATAAAACAATGGCAAACATTATGTTCTGGAATTTCTTGAAAGAGATTGTTTCCTCCTAAACTGTTTTTGAACACTAGCGAAAGAGAAGTCACAGACAAAAATTGCAGAAAGCCATAGAAAGCATACCCAAGCAGAACTGTATACACTGGAAGACGAGTTCAAAACGTTCTTCCCTTTGTGAGGCTCCTGTCCACTCCTTTCTTTTGTTTATTTTTGCAGTTTAGAGGAGATTTTGGAAATCAATGGGGACCGATCTATTATGGTGGACAAGTTTATGATGGTTATGGATACGGTGTGCCACCACATTACGACCCAAGTGTGTATGCCGCAGCCACGGCATATGCAGCTTATCCAGTATACGGCAGTCACCAACAGCAAGTGAACTGAATGAGTGAGGACAAAGGAGGAAAAAAAGTTAGCTCTTAGCTCTTAAAACTGGTGATGCTGCGATGAGCTGATCTGTTCTGGTCTTCTAGAGATCTCATGAATCCGTCCACATGTGGGATGGAGCTGAATTTTGATGACTCCAGGTAGCTTTGTAGGGATTTTATCTAAGCGTGTCTTCTAATTTATGGGAACCATAAACTTATTCATTGGAATGCGAAATCTTGCGCATGACGCGGGCAGAGTGCCTCGTGGATTTGAAATAACACGGTGCTGTGAAATTTTATGATAGGTGATTGCATCTCAAAAAAAAAAAAAATGCAGTTGGTCAGATAGGTAAAGACAGATCGATTGACATGCTGTTCGGCTTGATTTTGCTGCTGGAATTTGTGAAAAATATATTCATGTTCCACACTCTAGTTTTTGTGTGATAAATTTAGAATCTGCATGGCCATTTTCACTTCTTAGAAGTCTCTGACCATACGTTGATGTGCGAATTCATTAGTTTGGATTAAAGTAGAACCCTTAGATATGTACTTCGTCGTCGTGCCAATGTGAACTCGTGAAGAGCCCGTAGCCACAGTCGATTTCCTTCAACTAGCGCGAGTCTCAATGTTCATCAATAAAACCTTGGATGGTGAACCTCGACCATGACATAGGATGTCGGATTGAATTGCTTTGTCCACTATTTTGGTACCGACGATTGCTGCACATCTAGCTGTTTAATTTGATTAGCTAAGTGTGAACACAAATACAATGAATGTTGCGTTTTGACTAGCGGTGTTAAAATGGGTTGAGGACCCATTGATTGACCCATTGATGTTTGATTTGTCGGGCGTCCATTTATAGTGGGTCGGATGCCGATTCGCAAATGTGTAAAATGTTTTACGTTTCGCTATTACGGCATGGGCGTCACAATCTATTTTCTCATGGTTCTAACATTCGATCTTGGGAGGAAATAGAGAAAACTTGGCTCATGTTTCGACCAAAAAAAAAGTCGGGTCATCTAACAAAAAAATAAAGAAATATGTTAATTAGGAGTATTAAAATTTGTGATTAAAGTGCAATTGAGTTTTAAAACTTTCAGAAAGCGCAATCAAGCCCTAAAATTTATCAAATTGATGCAATTGAGTCTTTCTGTTAACAACGTCAATTTGTCTAGTAGAAAATGCTAACATGGCATTTTAAAATTAATTTGTCTATCCCATGCGGCGTTTTTTTATTATTTTATTTTTAATTCTTAATTAAATCAAATTTTAAAAAAAGACTAAAATATTAAATTTAAAAAGCTAAAAAAAAAAAGGAGGCAGGCATGCAGGTAATGCCTTGCCGGTGAGGCTTGGCCACCACCGCCAAGCCTCACTATTGAGAAATTAATTTGAAAATGACACGTCATCATTTTTTATTAGACAAATTGAAGGCGTTAAAGGACAAACTCAATAGCATCGATTTGACAAAGTCTAAGAGTTGATTACACTTTTTGAAAGTTTTAAAATTCAATTGCACTTTATTGATAAGTTTTAAGATTTTTAATGAATATATCTCGAAAACAAAAGAACTCGGCTCAAATTCAATGGCTCAGATTTTTCCATCTCAATCTATCAACTGCCTTGGTTCTCGATGCGGCCCCACCACCCACCGGTTGTTCTCTTCGAAAATACACATCGACAAAATAAAACACTACCTAGGTGCACATCACTTTTTGGTAAAGTTGTAACTAGTAAAGAGAGATTTCTCGATGTGTGCTCATCACTGATGATACAAAGATTTGATGATCAGCTCATCGATCGTTAGTTGTGCTTGGATGCAACGACAGATATGTCTAAAGGAATAAACAAGTTTCCGTAGATTATACCAAATTGATTTACTTTTTAGATTTACTTACTTTGTGGGATTTTTATTTTTATTGTTTTGAAGTGATGTCTCTCTTTGATATGAAATGTACATCTTTCTTTCGAGTAAAAAATAAAAAAAATAAAAAGAAAGAGAGCTCACAGTGAGAGCCTGAGCCTATGACCAAAAAGAAAAACTCAGAGTCGGGTCGCACCGACGAGACGAGGTCTATCGACTCACTGAGCAAGCTCTCGAGTATTCCACTCCTTTCGCTTCTTTCTTCAGCTGCAGGACGCGGACGCAAGTGGACCTTCTCGAAAACCCTAAATCTCTCTCCATCTCTCCGACTGCACCGCTCGAAATCGCCGTTGCATTAGGTTGCACTCTCATAAGACTCCAGGTCCTGTTCGCTGCTTATTTGCTCGCCGTCTGTTCTGCAGCCGCAGCGGCTCACGAAGGTGCTTTTAGCAGTTTTTTTTTTCCCTTTCGTAGCTTTCCTTTTCCTGATGTTTGGTTGTTTCGTTGATTGCGAGATTTCAATTTTCTGAGGCGAAATGAGTTGTAGTAGCCCTTGTTTGGTTAATGTTGTGATGGAGAATGGAAAGAGAATTCATTTCTTGCTCATTTCTAGATAGGTTGGTTTATTGGGCACAGCTGGTGCGAGAGGCTTGACTTGCTCTTTATTTGGCGCGTGTGGACTTGCAAATGAAGTGCTTGGGAAAATGCTTGTGTGAATTGTAAATATACTTCTTTGAGAGGATGGTGGACATGGACCTTGTAGAGAAATCTTCACATCCGTTTCTTTATTCTCTATCCGAGGATTTCTGATTCCGATTTTTTGGTCGGTCATTTTGTATCTGTCGGATTGATAAGCTATTTGTTCATTGCCTGTTGTACTTGTTTTAATTCATTTCGCAACTCACCTTTCATTTTAATAATAGATGCAAAAAAATATACATATAAAGGACATCTCCCTTCAAGGAATTTGATTGCTTGGAATGGGATTCCATCTTCTTGATTCCATGGCAATGAACCAAATGGGCCTTGTTTTAGTCACTAATATAGCTGGAATATGCCCTTGCTTTCTCTTGGTGATAAGAAAAAAAAACTTTAACTTAATTAATGAAGAGCGAGCAAATTTGGGATCATCTTTTGATTCATTAGGATCAATTATGTTCAAGGAACTTTGTTGTAGGTTTCGTACTTTTGGTATTTCATCTTATGAAGAGGAAAACCTTATCTGCAGAAAAAGAGGTTGAGAGGAGGGAAGAGAAGGGTGAGAGGATGGTGTCTGGGCAAGTCATTATCAGTCCACCAGAATCAGGAAAGACTACTTATTGTAATGGCATGTCTCAGTTCCTCCAACTCATCAGAAGGTATTGTCACTCTCTATTTGTGTCTGTATGTTCTCTTCATTTACAATTGGAATTTGGATATATATTCCTTTTGAGATCTGGAATGACTAATGTGTTCCCTTATTCGGGAGCAAGTTACATTTCCTCACGGCTAGAAACTTTACTCCTCTCCTACCTGATTGTCAGCAGTCTTGTGAGGGTTTGGGTGGTTGTGGCCGGGTGACTGTGATACTTGACTGCAGTACACCTGTCTAGGATGCAAATGTTTTGTAGTTGAAATAGTTTAACTGTCTTGGTGATAATGGCAATCACGGGAAACTGAGTTATGATGCACATGACCTCATTTTATCAGGTCTTAGTTGTTTCCAACTAGTTTGTCATCATGAAAGGCTTTTTCTTATACCTGATAAGACATAAGACATTGCTCTTATAAGCTTTCGGGTTTAAAACAGCCATCTTCCTAAAAGTGTCCCTAGGTTGCCAGCACATGTGTATATTAAGCTTTACTATTGGTGTTTGATCTTTTATATGTGGATATCTGTAAAGTTCGCTCTCCCTGAAATTAGCTCATCGTGCAACATTTTCTTTTTTTTGGCTTGTTATTTGTGCATGTCACATGTTAGCCTATAATGGTTCTGACTTTTGACTTGTCAACAATCAAGTGAGTGAGTTCAAAACTACTCATCTGTGTTGTTGTAGTGATCATTTTGTATGCTCTTTTGCAAAATGATTTCACCACCAAACTCATGGTTGTGGTTCTGAGGACTGCTCTTTTGACTGATGTTAAGCACAACTCACGGGCAAGTAATAGAGTGCACAAGGTCTACGGGAGTGTTCTTTTGATTGGTGTTTGCCAGTGATTTGGTGGCACATGCAGTCACAGGCACCGAAGGGTCCTGGTTCTGAAATTGGAAACCCAAGGACTTTCTGCCCGGTACTGAACTTGGGAGCACAAAGACTCTCTGGGTCGATCTCTCTTCAGTCCCAAACATGTCAGGCGGTTGCGCTGCCTACGTATCTCGTGACTAGGATACAATTCACTGGTCGGTGAAATTCCGAAAAACGTGTTAGCTTGCTCTGACCTTGTCGACCTCATCCTTGTATAGAACCAACTAACCGGGAGAAACTTCTACTATGGTGGAAGCATTCCCCCCAGTTTCGGGCTGCTTGCTGAAATTGCAATATTTTTCTGTAGCAATGGACCAATTGTCTGGTACAATCCCAACTTGGACACTCAATCTCTCTTCTCTAATTAATTTCAAATGTAGGAGCCAACCAAGTACGAGGGGTAGGTTCCTCAGTTGATATCGAACTGGACAAAGCTAGAGTCACTTCAACTTGCAAGAAACAAACTTCCAGGGAAAAGTGCCTTACTCTGGAAAATCTGCTGGAAGCTTTGATCACTCATCATCTAGAAGTATCAGCTCAGGAGCAAAAAACCCGGAGGCGCCACTTCCTTTGCTCGCTGGCAAATGCCACTGAAATTAGAGGTGTTGTCTATTTCAGTCTCAACCGGCCACCCTCGCGATATTTGTCGTTTCAGGCTTTTGAATGGGAGGAAATTTGTGGAGAGCGGTTCGCGGTGATGTGGGATTTTTGGGTGAAGTTTTATTGATCTGGAAGAAAATCTGTTTCTTGATTACTTCCTGATATACTGGGCTCTGTTATGATTTCATTCAATGAAAGGCTTTGTCTAATTGATATGCAAAATTAATAATTTTGGTTAGTTTCGTCTTTGTCCTACAAAAGATGGCCGATTATTCCAAGACAAATTTGGAACTTTCCGAAAACTCTGGGATCTCCCTGGAAACAATTGTAATTAAAGGTCGATGTTGCCACGTTAATTGAATTGAAAGAGGTGACATTCATCTTGATTCTGTTGACGTATCACAAGTTTTTTTTTTCTTTTAATTATGGTAACCAAGAACAGGATATCGTAATTTGATTTTTTTTTTAAAACAACGAAGGTTTACAACAGCCTATCATAACTAATAACAAAACTTCGCAGATTTGGACGTTTTTGCAATTACAATGATTTACAAAGGTTTACGATGGTCCATCGTAACAATGAACAACACGCCGTGAATTTGGATTAAATTGTGACGATGCACAAAAAGAGTTATAATATTCTGTCATAGCCAAGCTGAATTACTATAATTTTGGATATATTTTAGAATCTCTGGTTTAGAAATTCTTACGACGTCAAGTTATAGCCAAGAAAAGAACATCCTAATTTTTTTTTTAATTAAGGCGGATTATAGATATTTATGGTTCCTTGTACTGTATTTGGATTTCATTCTTGAATTCTCTAAAACAAAAGGGGGTCTTACATATCCTATTAAGACAATGGAATTTTAATAACTGCGGTTTGCAAAAGTTTATGAAGATCTAATGTGGGAGCATCGGACCTTGTCGACAAGTTCATGTTGAAGACGTCGAAGATTGGTAGAATGACTTATGCACACGGAGATTTCATCTCAACAACGAGTAGAAATTTTAGTTTTGTGCTAGTTTAGGAGAATGGTCATAACTCTATCAACGCAGATTAGATTGACTTGATTTTGACGCCGAAAGTTCAAGGACTCTTAGATCTATAATTTTTGTGTTTTGAGTTTTCTGAGATAAGCATTGTAGGCTTGTCGATGATGAGGAGAAGTTGTCAATCAGAAATAGACGGAATGGGAAAAAAGTAACTTCTTTTTTTCTTTTTTGTCAAAGGGAAAAAATGAACTTTAATGGTTGCTCTTCTAGGCTTCCAAGGATGGTGAACGAATTTATAGTCAAAGTTCAAGTTTTAATGTATTTTCTAGCTCCTGAGTCTTTAATTGCTTTATAGTGCCCACGTCTTTAATGTATGGGTAGTTCCTATGTCTTTGAAGTTTGTTTATTTCCTATATGATGATCCCTCTAGTGTAAGACAAACAATTTTGATGAATGAAAGTATATGAGATTTGCCTCTGTGAGAGCAAATATCTATCCCTGGCTCTGTATCCTTGGAAGCTGGATTCTTCCTTGGTGGTGAGGCAAAGAAGCACTGTATCATTGGTTGGTGATATTCTATAGGTGCCCTGGTGGTGAGCTTCTTCTATCTAAAGTTTTGTCTCCTTGGCTAGTGATTTTCTATAGGCCTTGGTGCAAACTTCATCAACTCCAATCATGATCCTTGATTGGTGACATTCTATATGCCTTAGGTCTAATCGTAATATATCTTGTACTTTTTTATTTACCCATCGACATCCATCCCATACATACCAATATATCCTCATTCATCCATTGACATCACTCAAAACATCTCTTGCCCAACCCGCACGCGCATCAAGATTTGTCATAGCTAAGAATGAAACATTATAAGTTTCATATCGCTTCAATTACAAGCGATTTATAAAAAGTTATGATGATTTGTCTAGACAAAGAGTAAACGTGATAATTTTTTAATATGTTAAATTAAGACCATTCCAAAGATCTACGATAGTCCACTCTAACAAGAAAAATAATTAAGTGACTATCATTAATCTGTTGTGAGAATAATAGTCTATTCTGGTTTTAAAAAAATAACAAATAATTATAAATTGACATGGAGTCCACTCTTTTTTATTTGAATATGTACACCAAGTTAAATGCCATTACATTAATATGAATCGAATATGGGTCCTTAGATTTGTATCGCATGAAAATGGGTTGGAGCAAACTATTTTCGATCCGACCCATCTATTTGACAGATCTAACAGTGACAAATAGCAAAAATGGTCCTAAATTTGGCATTTCTCTTTCAACTATGACAATTTACGAAATCATCTTGATGGTTTACGAAGTT
>JAGVVM010019521.1:0-26129 GCA_019149425.1 Psidium friedrichsthalianum
TCGAAATCGCCGTTGCATTAGGTTGCACTCTCATAAGACTCCAGGTCCTGTTCGCTGCTTATTTGCTCGCCGTCTGTTCTGCAGCCGCAGCGGCTCACGAAGGTGCTTTTAGCAGTTTTTTTTTTCCCTTTCGTAGCTTTCCTTTTCCTGATGTTTGGTTGTTTCGTTGATTGCGAGATTTCAATTTTCTGAGGCGAAATGAGTTGTAGTAGCCCTTGTTTGGTTAATGTTGTGATGGAGAATGGAAAGAGAATTCATTTCTTGCTCATTTCTAGATAGGTTGGTTTATTGGGCACAGCTGGTGCGAGAGGCTTGACTTGCTCTTTATTTGGCGCGTGTGGACTTGCAAATGAAGTGCTTGGGAAAATGCTTGTGTGAATTGTAAATATACTTCTTTGAGAGGATGGTGGACATGGACCTTGTAGAGAAATCTTCACATCCGTTTCTTTATTCTCTATCCGAGGATTTCTGATTCCGATTTTTTGGTCGGTCATTTTGTATCTGTCGGATTGATAAGCTATTTGTTCATTGCCTGTTGTACTTGTTTTAATTCATTTCGCAACTCACCTTTCATTTTAATAATAGATGCAAAAAAATATACATATAAAGGACATCTCCCTTCAAGGAATTTGATTGCTTGGAATGGGATTCCATCTTCTTGATTCCATGGCAATGAACCAAATGGGCCTTGTTTTAGTCACTAATATAGCTGGAATGCCCATGCTTTCTCTTGGTGATAAGAAAAAAAAACTTTAACTTAATTAATGAAGAGCGAGCAAATTTGGGATCATCTTTTGATTCATTAGGATCAATTATGTTCAAGGAACTTTGTTGTAGGTTTCGTACTTTTGGTATTTCATCTTATGAAGAGGAAAACCTTATCTGCAGAAAAAGAGGTTGAGAGGAGGGAAGAGAAGGGTGAGAGGATGGTGTCTGGGCAAGTCATTATCAGTCCACCAGAATCAGGAAAGACTACTTATTGTAATGGCATGTCTCAGTTCCTCCAACTCATCAGAAGGTATTGTCACTCTCTATTTGTGTCTGTATGTTCTCTTCATTTACAATTGGAATTTGGATATATATTCCTTTTGAGATCTGGAATGACTAATGTGTTTCCCTTATTCGGGAGCAAGTTACATTTCCTCACGGCTAGAAACTTTACTCCTCTCCTACCTGATTGTCAGCAGTCTTGTGAGGGTTTGGGTGGTTGTGGCCGGGTGACTGTGATACTTGACTGCAGTACACCTGTCTAGGATGCAAATGTTTTGTAGTTGAAATAGTTTAACTGTCTTGGTGATAATAGCAATCACGGGAAACTGAGTTATGATGCACATGACCTCATTTTATCAGGTCTTAGTTGTTTCCAACTAGTTTGTCATCATGAAAGGCTTTTTCTTATACCTGATAAGACATAAGACATTGCTCTTATAAGCTTTGGGTTTAAACAGCCATCTTCCTAAAAGTGTCCCTAGCTTGCCAGCACATGTGTATATTAAGCTTTACTATTGGTGTTTGATCTTTTATATGTGGATATCTGTAAAGTTCACTCTCCCTGAAATTAGCTCATCGTGCAACATTTTCTTTTTTTGGCTTGTTATTTGTGCATGTCACATGTTAGCCTATAATGGTTCTGACTTTTGACTTGTCAACAATCAAGTGAGTGAGTTCAAAACTACTCATCTGTGTTGTTGTAGTGATCATTTTGTATGCTCTTTTGCAAAATGATTTCACCACCAAACTCATGGTTGTGGTTCTGAGGACTGCTCTTTTGACTGATGTTAAGCACAACTCACGGGCAAGTAATAGAGTGCACAAGGTCTACGGGAGTGTTCTTTTGATTGGTGTTTGCCAGTGATTTGGTGCACATGCAGTCACAGGCACCGAAGGGTCCTGGTTCTGAAATTGGAAACCCAAGGACTTTCTGCCCCGGTACTGAACTTGGGAGCACAAAGACTCTCTAGGTCGATCTCTCTTCAGTCCCAAACATGTCAGGCGGTTGCGCTGCCTACGTATCTCGTGACTAGGATACAATTCACTGGTCGGTGAAATTCCGAAAAACGTGTTAGCTTGCTCTGACCTTGTCGACCTCATCCTTGTATAGAACCAACTAACCGGGAGAAACTTCTACTATGGTGGAGCATTCCCCCCAGTTTCGGGCTGCTTGCTGAAATTGCAATATTTTTCTGTAGCAATGGACCAATTGTCTGGTACAATCCCAACTTGGACACTCAATCTCTCTCTCTCTTAATTTCAATTAGAGACCAACCAAGTACGAGGGATAGGTTCCTCAGTTGATATCGAACTGGACAAAGCTAGAGTCACTTCAACTTGCAAGAAACAAACTTCCAGGGAAAAGTGCCTTACTCTGGAAAATCTGCTGGAGCTTCGATCACTCATCATCTAGAAGTATCAGCTCAGGAGCAAAAAACCTGGAGGCGCCACTTCCTTTGCTCGCTGGCAAATGCCACTGAAATTAGAGGTGTTGTCTATTTCAGTCTCAACCGACCCTCGCGATATTTGTCATTTCAGGCTTTTGAATGGGAGGAAATTTGTGGAGAGCGTTCGCGGTGATGTGGGACTTTTTGGATGAAGTTTTATTGATCTGGAAGAAAATCTGTTTCTTGATTACTTCCTGATATACTGGGCTCTGTTATGATTTCATTCAATGAAAGGCTTTGTCTAATTGATATGCAAAATTAATAATTTTGGTTAGTTTCGTCTTTGTTCTACAAAAGATGGCCGATTATTCCAAGACAAATTTGGAACTTTCCGAAAACTCTGGGATCTCCCTGAAACAATTGTAATTAAAGGTCGATGTTGCCACGTTAATTGAATTGAAAGAGGTGATTCATCTTGATTCTGTTGACGTATCACAAGTTTTTTTTTTCCTTTTAATTATGGTAACCAAGAACAGGATATCGTAATTTGATTTTTTTTTTTAAACAACGAAGGTTTACAACAGCCTATCATAACTAATAACAAAACTTCGCAGATTTGGACGTTTTTGCAATTACAATGATTTACAAAGGTTTACGATGGTCCATCGTAACAATGAACAACACGCCGTGAATTTGGATTAAATTGTGACGATGCACAAAAAGAGTTATAATATTCTGTCATAGCCAAGCTGAATTACTATAATTTTGGATATATTTTAGAATCTCTGGTTTAGAAATTCTTACGACGTCAAGTTATAGCCAAGAAAAGAACATCCTAATTTTTTTTTTATTAAGGCGGATTATAGATATTTATGGTTCCTTGTACTGTATTTGGATTTCATTCTCGAATTCTCTAAAACAAAAGGGGTCTTCCAAATCCTATTAAGACAATGGAATTTTAATAACTGCGGTTTGCAAAAATTTATGAAGATCTAAAGTGGAAGCATCGGACCTTGTCGACAAGTTCATGTTGAAGACGTGAAGATTGGTAGAATGACTTATGCAGACGGAGATTTCATCTCAACAACGAGTAGAAATTTTAGTTTTGTGCTACTCGTGAGAATGGTCATAACTCTATCACACAGATCAGATTGACCTGATTTTGATGCCGAAAGTTCAAGGACTCTTAGATCTATAATTTTTGTGTTTTGAGTTTTCTGAGATAAGTATTGTAGGCTTGTCGATGGTGAGGAGAAGTTGTCAATCAGAAATAGAGGAATGGGAAAAAAGGAACTTCTTTTTTTCTTTTTTGTCAAAGGGAAAAAATGAACTTTAATGGTTGCTCTTCTAGGCTTCCAAGGATGGTGAATGAATTTATAGTCAAAGTTCAAGTTTTAATGTTTTTCTAGTTCTGAGTCTTTAAGTCTTTATAGTGCCCGTGTCTTTAATGTCTGGGTAGTTCCTATGTCTTTGAAGTTTGTTTATTTCCTATATAATGATCCCTCTCTCAGTGTAAGACAAACAATTTTGATGAATGAAAATATATGAGATTTGCCTCTGTGAGAGCAAATATCTATCCCTGGCTCTGTATCCTTGGAAGTTGGATTCTTCCTTGGTGGTGAGGCAAAGAAGCACTGTATCATTGGATGTGATATTCTATAGGTGCCCGGGAGATGGTTCTCCTATCCGAATGTGGCGATGGTGGTCGACCAATGTCCAATCCAGTCCAGTCTGATTTAATGTACACCTGACCGTGTCCTCGAGTTTGATATTTGGGATTGTCACTTATATTGACTTGGTACGCATGTCTAGATTTCAATTTGTAGTTGGCTGCTTTCCATATATGGGAGTTTATTACATCACTGTCTTTTTTGATAAATTGCATTGTTAGTCACTTTCCTAGGTACTAAGTTGTAGGTAATTGCACGAAATAATGAAAAAAAATATTGTGCATGATCATCTAGCACCGGTTAGATACTCGGTATGCTTTGAATGATAAACGAATGGTTATCACCTTAGGAATATTGGATGGTTTAGGTTGTATGACCTAAATTTTGCCCGATTGAATTAACGAGTAGATGGTAATTATCGGGCTTGGATTAGTGGCAAGTGTGAATTTGGGATAATTAGTATTTTAGTGCGGTGGATTATAAAGCGCGATATTATAGTTGGCATGATAGAAATACAATTTGTGGACCGTTATTCGTCGATAATTGTTTTAGTCTTCGAGAAGTTGATTCGCGGCGAAATGATTCGCGGTTTAGAGTGCGAAGCTTGATCAGCCCTAGTTGTCACCGCCATTTAAACCCCCCACCGCTGTCTCTCTTCACTTTTGGTAGGAGAAGTGTTGGTTCAAGCTCGTTCGAATGGAAATTCGATCCCGTCTTCCTTGAGCTTCAATCTTAGGCAATTACACCTCTATCCTTATCACTAGATTGCCCATTTATCGTTCGTTTAGTGCCGATTGTTAATTTTGGGCATGGGCATGCCGAGTGAGATTTGTGCTTGCATGAAGGCTAGAATGGCCTTGCATGTCCTGTCCATTGCTTGAGGCATCTTCTTAGGTCGTGGGTAATCTTCTTACATGAGCTAATCGTCTCAATTGTTCTTGGATCGACACGAATTGAAGTTACATCATGTATAAGGGGCGTTCGGTCGTAGTTGAGAAATGAGAATTGGTGGTAATTGTAGGGCTCAAGTACACCACAAATGCCAAAAATTGTATACGGCATACACTTTAGTGTCAAAACATTTAAAACGTTCACTTTAGTACCAAGTTTTTTGAAAATCGTTCACTTTAGTGCCAAGTTCTATTTGAAGCATACATGGCTCGCTAGAAAATCTACATGGAGGACGACATGACTCACTATAGGCCAACTTAGCAATTTAAAAGAGTAAATGACGTTATTGAAGCTGAATTCACCCAAACATAAACCTTAATTCCCCAAATTGAACCCCAAATTACAAAACCTAAATCCCCAAATTCAACCCCAAATTGTAAACCCTAGCCCATGGATGAATGAAATTGAGTGAGGGACGGCAACGAACGAGCAACGGTGGTGACTCCACGACGAGGGTGACTGCATGATGGGGAGCGAGCAACGGTGGCGATTCCACGAGCAATCGGAGACCAATGATGACGAGCGATCGACGGCGCCGACTCCACGAGTGACCAATGGTGGCGAATCCACGAGCGGCTGATTCCTGGATTTCCACTAAAGACTAACAACCACGATTGAGCAACATTGTTTTTCATTTCTGTCTTTGCACAAGCCATGTCGAATTTCTACCATGGCAGCTGCTTGTAAAATTTTGCCACATAAGATAATAAAATAAATTAAAAAATTCACGTAATTTATTTTGCCAGATTGTGGCCGGATCGGCACTAAATGCATGATTTTCTCCGAACTTGGCACTAAAATGAACATTTTGAAGTGCACGCCGTACACAAGTTTTGGCACTTGTGGTGTACTTTAGCATGATTGTAGTTTACATGTTGGATCCTAATTGATAGTCTAACATCTTGAGGCCCTAAGTGGATTGGATTTAAGGCTGGATGGTTTGAAGAGCCGTTGAATTGACAAGGATTGATATTTGACCAACCTTAGCCTTTTTGTGCTTACTTTGTGGGGGGTTTCTTTGCTTATTCTGGTGATTGCTGTATGTTGGATCCCGCCTAATCGGGTGATGCAATGGATAATTTAGTCATTCGGTTAGATGTTATATTTGCTGAACTTCGGCTCACCCCCTTATTGTTACCCTCTTTTCAGATGCCCAGTACTGGAGGCTATAGAAGATATGCTATGGCGATGGAGCATATTGGTGGTGGTTGTGGGTAGTACTTGGGAGTAGAGCTTCCTTTTGATTACTCCCAATGTATCTATGATGTGTAAAAGAAGATGTAAATAACTAGCTAATGTTATATAATATATGGTATCGGGTGTTCTGTGCTATATGGGATGTTTTTGTGGCCTATCAGGTATAGGTTAGTGAAACTTAATGAGATTGTACCCTTTTTAGGGGTGCCTACGTTGTCCCTTGATTGCATTTGTAAGATAGGCCTCCTTGTTTGATATCATCTTCTGCATGCGCCCTTTATTTTATATATAATATTAGATTGAAACAGATCTCGTTAGTAAAGTGATGGCCTGAGACGTCACATAGGTACCGAAAGGGTCCTTATAAAAAAAGAAAATTGTCGGCAGAAGAGGATTTATGCCAAGACCCAGTTTGAGAACACTTCAAAAATCTAGGATGGAGAAGGTCCGTCCTTTAATCAACATTCAAAGGTTTCTTCATTAAGACCATGAATTGATTTTCCCGTCCTTAGAAATTCATGGATTATGGATACTGTAAATGAAGTCAAAGTAATTAGCTCAACCTTCTTTCTCATGGTACAGCTTTGAGGACAATAAATACACAAGAAAATCTATCCCCCAATGCATATCGAGCTTCATTGATCAAGAAATACTTGCGGGATAAACCATATAGCCAAAATCAGTAGAGGAAGGAAACAACAGGGAAGAGATTAGCGATGGAAGACAGATCGATTGTAAGTAGTTGCATTATGCGGAGAAGTAGACAAACATCGTAATCTTAGTAGTACAGCAACTATGAACTTACTTGTTCATCGGTCGTGCCGTATTTCTGTTAATATCTCCTAATAGTTTCCATTAAGTGCTGTATCTTGATCGGCAGCCACTTTTCCCAGACAAAAATGGAAATTCAAATTATGTTCCTTTCAGGATAACTTGGGTCAAATTTGAACACCGAAAAATGAAAGCCATGTCCACGTTTCTGTGTTGCCTCTGAAAGTGTTACCGACCCCAATTGCCTTTCAATCCATGGTTTCAGATTTTGTTTGGGAGATGTAGAATCTGCCTTCATCCACTGCAACATCAAAGTCACATGGTGAGAGGACCCTTTAACTCGTTTCTGTAATCTTTTTTCTCATTTTTATGAATGCAAATAAATAATGTAACTAGTGTCTGTTAAATCTTTCTAGGGATGCAAGTAGAAATTCTTAGGAAAAATGACACAAATGATCTCTCAACTTTAGTCCAATGTAAAATATCATCCCTTAACTTTAATTTGTTCATTGCGGTCCTTGAACTTTGGTTAAATGTGGGGAAATTACCAAAAAAATCCTAAACCTATTACATTTGTGTCAATTCAATCATAAACCTTTCAATTTGGCCAATTTAGTCCTAAACCTATTGAAATTGTGCCAATTTAGCCACGAACCCAGAAATTATGCCAATTGAGAATTTAGTCATAAACCTTTTGATAATTTACCAATTTAATCCTTTCAACTAATTTTAACTAGAAATTGCTAATGTGGAGATTCATACAATGTGGGTCGTCTCAGCCCTCACGCTCGCTGGCAGTCGATGACCTTTGGCAACCATCGCTGAGGCTAGCAACTCGAAGGGAAATAAGGAAAAAAGATAAAGGAGAAAGGAAATACAAAAAGGAAGAAAAAAAAGAAAAAAATTCAGAATTCTTTTGGTTTTTTTTAATACAAAATTCATCCATGTTAATGCTAGCCATGCCACATAAGTCAATCGATGCTAACTAATCAGCAAGTCAGTAATTTCCGGCCAAAATTAGCTGAAATGACTAAATTAGCAAATAGTCAAAAGTTTAGAATTAAATTAGCACAATTGAAAGGTTTATGACTAAATTGGCAAATACTCAAAATTTTTAGAACTTCATTTGCCAAATTGAAAGTTTTAGGACTGAATTAGCACAAGTATAATAAGTTTAGGATTTTTTTTTTGTAATTTCTTTATCCAATGTGCGATGTCGTCCTTGAACTTTGATCTAATATTCAATGCGGTTCTCAAACTTTTTAGTATTTTCATAGAGTCTAGAGTCTACGTTGAATATTTATCAATAGTTTAGGAGTCACATTGAACAAATTAAAACTCTAAAGACAACATTGCATATTGGGCCAAAATTCAGGAGACCACATTAACAAATTAAAAGTTTAAGAATGAAGGTGGACATTGGACCAATGTTCATGGATTATTTGTGCTATTATCCCAAAATTCCTTGGCCAACGCTATTTATATAATTTACTACTGTCATGCATTTTGGTAAAGTAATTCAATCACCTTTTTTTTTGGAAAGCACCTAATGACATAAGCATAATACTTATTGTATGTATGTATGTATGTATGTATGTATGTATCAATACTCACTTAATTAATTGGGGATTCTTTAGTCACATAAATAAGCAATTTTCATTTGTAGAAATTTCTAACTATATCGACAAATTACTAGCTATCAATACGCTCAAATTTACTTCTCTAAATAATAGCAACTATTTATTGAAATTTGTCTCGAGTTTGAATCCAAAAAGAAAACTTCTCTAATTTGAAGAGTTTTCCTAATTGGGGTTGGTTTCCTATTAAGTGGTTAGCTAGTGTGACTAGATTTCCTGTTTTGAATCCAACTCTTGGCTATGTATATAAAGTGTTTTTGTTTTGAAGACATCCAAGGGGCTGGTTCTTCATGAATTACATCCTAGGGCGAAGTGTTGAAGCCCGTTAAAGTTTTTCAGTTTGCTTGTGAGATTGAGAGGTTTCACAATGGAAATTATGAGGACTAAAGATCGAGTGCCCAATTGAGTCGAGTGTGATTTTATTCTCTACTATATCGCTTGATCTATACCAAAATCATGCGCTGTTCTCTCCAAAAATACGGGTCATGCCAACTAAACCATATAAATCTAATGTTTAATTTATTTTCTTGTTCTGTCTATTTTATTGTTTGACTGCTTAGTTCTACGACACCATCAATGTGGAGAATTTACTGAAACTAAAAAGTTTGAAAGTAAAGTTACTATTCATGTTGACAAAATATACTGTTCATTGACCTTCGCCCACCTATATTAATGGTCAAAAGTTACTAAGTTAATTTTCCTCTTGAGTTCCTATTCACATTGAAATATAACTAGTATTTAATACATCGTACATGCTTGACAATGTTGTCTTTGACTGATGAGTAGGTTAATTAATTAACTATGAAATGATTTTGACTGATTAAGCTATTGTTAGTCAAGTGATATTTATCAATGACCACTAATCAATCACGCTTGATCATCAGTCTTCGGATTATTTTCCAAAGCACGGGAGTTTAATATTTTGTGGCCATTGGTTGACTTCAAGTCAACATCTGGAAAGCCATCTAGATAGATGGATCCATCATCCATTCAACCCCTTGATACACGCCCTTGGACAGCCACAAGTCAAAGAAGCTTTGCTATGTATTCCAATGTCTTTGTGCTAATCAAGCTTATAGGAATGGAGACAAACACTGAGCTATAATAATAGCAATACCAAGTATGCCTTACCACACAAGTTTTGTCCCTTGACATATCTTCCCCTTATCTTCATTCACCTTTTGAAGATGATCACCGCCGATGTTTCGTCATTATTTTCATATAAGATATGACATGCAGCGAGAACTAATCTGAAGTTGCTTCATTACCTGGAGATATACATTTTGAATTATGATAGAGCACTTGCCATTCATTGCTTATTAGAAACATCTCGGTTGTTGGCTTGAGTAACGCAAACATTGGTGAGAAATTCAATTTATTCACATCCGGAACATGAATGTTCAATGGATACAAAATACCCATGCTTTAGCGTTTGATGCAATGGCCAAAACCCATATTTATTTTGACATATGCATTGAAGCTGGAAACACTATTAATCGTCGGTCAAGCATATTATTCGAAATTAGAATTTTGATTTTTTTTAATAGTGGAATTTTCAATCTGAGGAAATAAATTAATGCAAATTTTATTTTTTTTGAGTTCCTTTTCTTCGTTAGACAAAATACATCCGAGGGTGGGCGAAAGAGAAAAAGTTTTATTTGTTTTGTGTAAGGGTACTCTAAATTGATAAATACTATATATATATATATATATATATATATATATATATATATATATATAAAAGATCGAAGTAATGTCAATGTAAATTGATTTTTTTTTTCCAAATTGGGTGAACATCTCAAATAACTAGTGAGTTACAACTCTATTATACCGCAATTGGTGCACATTAGTCTTCACATCCTTTTTCGGAGAGCTAATTTTTTTCGGGTCTTTTGGTTAGCTCTTTCTTAATCACCTCACGAGGATGGTCCATATGGTTCATAATCACCCCTCTTGCTACAAGACGCTTACCTAGCCAAAGTTAGATCTGGCTCTACCCTTCCTGTAAGGGGTTGTTGCGTAACAAGTGCTTTGCATCGGATTTTTTATATATATGGGAGGCAATTTGGATCCATTGCAAAGATTGCTGCTTAAATTGATGACATATAACAACTCATCAATGCAAGGATTCTGCCTCTGCCTCTCGTTCTCCCAGTTTGCTTTTGTTTCTTTTGTGCTCTGTGAATGGAGCAACAGTTTCAGTATCTCATGGGAGGTTTAATATTTACATACGAGTCAGTAGAGATTTGATTATGTAACCGTAGTTGGGTGAATGTAAGATTGACAGCTTATTTTTTATTAAAAAATAATAATTACAAAAATTATTGTGGAGTCCACTTCTTCAAGAATTTATTGCTCAGATATTTTCACTTAAATACTATTATGCTAACAAAGCGTTTCTTGGTATTGATTGGGAGTATCAAAGTCGCGACCATTTGAGCTTCCTATGAAGTAGGGGGCGTGGGCATTGCACTGATTGACTCACAGGAAATATCCGACAGCCCTCCTTCTCGTAAAATTTCCAGCCCCACCGTGCGGGGAAATGCTTGTGCGGACCATGGACCACGGATCACAGATCACGTGCGATCACAGCCGTAGAAATTTGCGGAATCTGGGTGAAACCCATGTGACCGACAGCTGCGATTGGCCCCGATCGACGTGGATCGTGATCGGACCGTGGCCGAGGCAAGAATTACACCGAGAAAGACACCTAGCGACATCACCGCGCGACTCTCCCGCAGCATATGGCCAGGGAAAAAGTCTCTTCCAGAGTAAATAAACAGTAGTGCAACTTAACGAAGGGGGCGGTGCAGTCAATGTCAACAATGGACGGTTGATTTGTTTCTCATTCACCGATTGGTACTCATTGTCGTGACTTGTATATGGTGATTGCTGAGTAATGAGTAATTACTTAATTACTTGTACTGCTCATACAAGAATGAGAATTGTGAAATCTTTAATTAAAAGATGTGTAATTTCTTACGTCTCGGTAGCTGCGCATGAATTCATGCGCTTGAGTCATGTAGCGTGGCTAGTGAGTCTATGTTACGTGATATGGCACCACAAGGTAGATTATTATTGGTGAAACTTTATTTTTGACTCATTAAATACAATATACGTACAATAATCTATAGTTACACGTAAGTAAGTATTTTGCATTAATTGTATCAATTAATGACTACTCACTTTTATAATATGAGGGATACTCAATTCCATAGTACGAGCAGAGAGAAAATTATGTGGATACGGTGCCCAGAGAGATTACCAATGTTATGCCAAATTATGCTGTAATAACCAAAATTGAAAGACTAAAAACAAATTTCCCTTCCTCGAGTTTGGGCCCAAAAAGAAAACTTTTCTAATTTGAATAGTTTTCCTAATTGGAGTAGATTTCCTATTTAAATTGCTGGCTAGTTTGAGTAGATTTCTTGTTTTAAATCCAGCTCTGGGATATATATGAAAAGTGTCTTCATTATGAAGAGCATTCAAGAGCTTGCTTATTCATGAATTACACATTAAAGCAATCCGAGAGTCTTGACGTCCATTGAAATTTGCGAATTCTTTCGTGAGATTGAGAGGTTTTTCTTATGAAAATTATGAGGGCAAAAGACAAAGTAAGTTATTTGGTGTAGGTGGGGTTGGGAAATATTGAGAGGGCTTAATTGATTCGAGTGTGATTGTATTTTTCATTGTATCACTTGATCTATAGTGGAATCATGTGTCGCTCCTCAAGAACATGAGTCACATTGACCGAACCACATAAATCTGAGTTTGTTTATTTTCTCTATTTTCTTATTTGATCGCTTGTTTTTGCAACACTGTTAACATGGATAAGCTATTGAATTAAAAAGTTTGAAAGTAACGTTAGTTTTCATCTTGACAACATTAATATGCACACAGTTATTTTCATGGTGAAAACTTACTACCTCAAAGGACGGACTTAGTATGGTCCTTTTACGTGAGGGCAACGCTTCGGGTTCACTACTTAGGATAATCACTCACCTAAGTTTCATATAAAAATCATTAACCACATCGAGAAATTATCAACTATTAATCAGCTGAAAGTTAATTTTCCTCTTAGAGAGTATTCACATCGAAATATAACTAGTTTTTAATCCATACATACATGCCTCACAGCATCATCTCTAACTAATGAGCAGGTTTATCAATCAACTATGAAATGATTTTGACTGATTACACTGTTGTTAGTCTAGTGATATTTTTTAATGACAATGACCACTAATCAATCAGGCTTGGTCATCAGTCCTCGGTTTATTTTCCATAATGGCGGACTTTGACTTCTAATACTTTGTGCGCATTCGTTGACTTCAAGTCAACATTTGGAAGCCACCTAGATGTGTCCATCATCCTTCTCTGAATACACGAACACTTGTTAGAATTCAGAAGATATGTTATGCTGCAAGAACTATTCTGAAGTTGCTCGATTTCCTTGAGATACACATTGTGAATCATGTCAGAGCACTTGACATCCATTGCTTATTAGAAGTATCTCGAATGTCGGCTTGAGTAATGCAAACATTGATGAGAATCCAGTGTCCCAAAAGCCCCCTAGAGAGAAAGTTCACTAATAGAGCAGGGATAAACAATTCAACTCATTCACATCCGAGTCATGAATGTTCAATGACACAAAACACTCGGTGCTTTTTGTACTTGATGCGACGGCCCCTTCACACGGTAGACTCCACTTTGAATTTGATATGTGTATTGAAGCCGGAAACGCTTGTAACATGGGTCAACTATTTGAAATTACAATTTTGAATTATTTTGAGTACTGTGGAAATTTTAGTCGGAAGAAATAAATAAATGCGAATTTTATTTGGTTTGAAATCCTTTTATTTGTGAGAAAAAAATTGCATCTGAAGGCATATGAAAGCGAAAAAGAAATTATTTGTTTTGTAGAGCACTCTCGATTGAGGTACTGTGAATGGGAGCAAGAGTTCATTGGCAAGACGATCGCAGCGGCTCTCCCACAGCATAAGCGGCCAGAAGACAATCGGTGGTTGATAGTTTCCATACGCTGAATGGCACCGAGAATGAGGTCAACGTTGAGTATCTCAATAAAAAGAGTCTTCAAAGATGTGGCAGGCTTATCATTGATTAAACTTGTCGCCGGTTTGTTTTGTCGCCGGATGAAATTGAATCGACACAACTGCAAAAAGTTTATAATTAAATTGACATAATGACAATAGGTTTATGAATTTTTTTGGTAATTTTCCTAGAATGATTAATTCAATAAGATTTTCCTGGCAAAAGTTAGCCAAATTATGCTATAATAACCAAAATCCGACGACTATAGCAGCAAATTTTCATGTCAAAACCATTCCATGGAACCAATTACCGTTCAAAAGTATTGAATGGAAAAGTTCATCGACCATAGTGACTACTTGTTCCTAAAAAGAAAAAGAGTGCCACTAGTAGCATTTCAATGCGAAGATAATCTCCTTCTTTCCTTGCTATGAGCAGTTTGACTGGAAGAAACTCTTCTCTCTTTTTCTTTTGTAAAGCAGTGAATGACCCATAAAAACAAGAACAAAAAGACAGAAAAGACGAAAAGCGCAAGCTGTCAAAGAAAAATCGACACCTTCTTTTAGATCTCTTCATAGTTTCCTCTGGCATTGATCCTGCCTCTTGTTTCTTCTTGCCTTTGCTTTTCATCTCTACCTGTTTTCTTGCGCTTTGAGTCATGAAACTCGCAAGCATGAGTTTTGTAGAGTTTCGATCATGCCACTTGCTTCTTGGTATTGTTCTTGCACTGTGCTTTAACCAAGTCTCCTCCACACATCAATGAAACAGATAGGCTCGCGCTGCTTGCATTTAAGGCCGGCATACCGGTAGATCCTTTCGGTACGCTCAAGTCGTGGAACAATAGCATCGGACTCTGCCAATGGCATGGCATTACATGTGGCCGGAGGCACCAGAGGGTCACTGTCTTGGACTTGCGATCACAAGGACTCTCCGGATCAATCTCTCCTCATATTGGAAACCTCAGCTTCTTAAGGGAATTGTGGCTACAAAACAATAGCTTCAATCAAGAAATCCCTCCACAACTCAGCCAACTGCGCCGCCTGCGTATCCTACTATTGGCCAACAATACATTGGTTGGTGAAATTCCCAAAAACATTTCGGGTTGCTCAGACCTGGTCATCCTCTCACTTGGGAACAACGAACTAACTGGAGAAATTCTTGGAGAGCTTGGTTCAATGCCGAAGCTACAAGAGTTCGATTTGGGTGGGAACAACCTAATCGGGAGTGTGCCTTCCTCGGTTGTCAACTTGTCTTCATTAGAGGGCCTTCATTTAGCCAGAAACAAGTTGGGCGGGAGCATTCCCCATGTGCTAGGCCACCTGACAAACTTGCAAGCCCTTGCCGTTGGAGATAACAGATTGTCAGGTGCAATTCCACCTTCATTACTCAATCTCTCTTCTCTAGTTCAGTTCGATGTTGGACAAAACTGGATACAGGGGACTCTACCTGCAGGCATAGGCCTCAACCTCCCCAATCTTGAATTTTTTAGCGTTCTGGGGAACCAACTTGAGGGGCCGATTCCTCTATGGATATCGAATTGCACAAAGCTAGGCTTTCTCCAACTTAATGGTAACAGATTTTCTGGAAAAGTTCCTGCCTTGGAAAATTTATATAAGCTTAGTGGATTTCGAATAGGTGATAATCAGCTTGGAAGTGGAAAACCTGAAGACCTGAGCTTTCTATGCTCGTTAACTAACAGCACCAAATTAGAGGAGGTGAGTGTTGGGGGGAACAAGTTTGGTGGGGTGTTACCTAAATGCATAGGTAATTTATCCAACACTCTCACACTATTTGAATTAAGCGCGACTCAAGTATCTGGTGAGATTTTAGAAGAAATTGGGAACTTGATCAACCTGGGAATCTTGTTTATGTCTTCCAACCAGCTTTCAGGTGTTATCCCCTCAAATCTGGGGGCTCTACAAGATTTAGCGGTGCTGAAATTAAGTGATAACAACTTGGGAGGGAGTATCCCATCTTCTTTGGGAAATTTAACCAAGTTAATTCAGCTCTCTCTTTGGGAGAACAACTTTCATGGGCAAATTCCCTCACATCTATCAAAATGCAGGTCTCTTGAGTTGCTTGATCTGTATAATAACAATCTGAGTGGTGCCATACCCCCACAGCTTATAGGTCTCTCATCGTTAGCGATCATTTTGGACTTGTCTCATAATCATCTGACTGGAGTTCTTCCCACAAATGTTGGCAACTTGAGAGCTTTGACTGCTTTGGACATCTCAAACAATTTGTTGGTTGGTGAAATTCCCAGTAGTTTAGGTCATTGCACTGCATTGACAATGCTCAAGATGGGAGGCAACTTCTTCCATGGGTCCATTCCTCAATCAATCAGATCGTTAGGAGGCATTGAAGAACTAGATCTTTCACGCAATAATTTGTCAGGTCAGATTCCAGAATTTTTAGCTATATTTCGCTCATTGAAACTTCTGAATTTATCGTACAACAAGTTTGAAGGCATGCTGCCACATGAAGGAGTCTTTAAGAATGTTACTGGTACTTCCATTATTGGGAACAGTGAGCTCTGCGGCGGACTGCCAGAATTTCACCTCCCCAACTGCATCTCCAAAAGATCCAAGAGCAGAAAGATAAATATAGTAATATTGTCTGCTTCCATTATTTTTGGAGTTCTTGGAATAGCTCTTATTTTGGCTTTTATATATCTTTGTTGGTTAAAGAAGAAAGTAAATGAACCAGCTTCAAGTTCGATAAATGATTCACGTCTGAATGTGTCGTATGGAGCACTCCTAAAAGCAACAAATGGGTTTTCTTCAATGAATTTGATCGGTGCTGGAAGCTTTGGTTCTGTTTATAGAGGAGTTCTCGAGGACAATGGAATTGCCGTTGCCGTGAAGGTGTTTCATTTAGCCTGTTATGGTGCTCTAAAGAGCTTCATAGTGGAGTGCGAGGCATTAAAGAACATCAAACATCGAAATCTCTTGAAGATACTAACAGTTTGCTCGGGTAGTGATTATCAAGGAAATGATTTTAAGGCCTTAGTCTATCAATTCATGGAAAATGGAAGCCTCGAACAATGGCTACACCCAAACGCAACATTTGATGGAAATGAGCTCCTGAAAAAGTTGAATTTCATTCGAAGGATAAATATAGCTATTGATGTTGCTTCTGCACTGGATTATCTTCATCATCAATGCCACATCCCCATTGTTCATTGTGACCTAAAACCAAGTAATATCCTCTTAGACACGGAGATGGTTGCACATGTTGGCGACTTTGGATTGGCTAAATTCCTTCTTGGATCATCCCTTGATACTATTGTTAATCAGATGAGCTCAGTGGGTCTTAGAGGGACAATTGGATGCTCCTCCAGGTACTCTCTCTCTCTCTCTCTCTCTCTCTCTCTCTCTCTCTCTCTCTCTCTCTCTCTCTCTCTCTCTCTCTCTCTCTCTCTCTCTAGTTTGGTAGATAGTGATAACTCTTATAGTGTTTAGGCACATTACATTCTGATTTGAAGGTCCACACTCTAATTTAACCTGCACTATGATCTAAATGTGTGGCAGAATATGCACAGCGATGCGAGGTTTCAAGAGAAGGGGACATTTATAGTTACGGCATTCTCTTACTAGAGATGTTCACAGGGTTGAGTCCCACCGATGACACATTCAGAGACAATTTGACTCTTCATAGTTTCGTCGCAAAGCTTTGCCTGGACGAGTACTTGAAATTACAGACAACGTTCTGCTTCAAGAAAGAGAGAGATATTTAGGCACCTGCAGTCCCCAACATTGGCTTTTCAAAAGCGATGGCATATTTCAAGAGTGTTTGGTTATGGTGTACAATATTGGAGTTGCTTGTTCATACAGTGTGCCTGGAAGACGGATGAGCATTAGCGGAATTGCAAATCAGCTGCAACAGATTAGGGTGAAACTTTTTGCATTGGGCTTACATAGAGAAGATGAACTACCAACAGCTTATGTTTAGCTTTTATGCCTTTGGGGCTGTTCGAGCAAATGGAAGCGGACAGGTAAAACCTACAACTGACGAGGATCGATCATTCTTTTTTCCTCAAAATGATAGTTGATCATGATTCTCCACATAATTAAACTGGCACAAGGCCTATGGTGCACACACATTCTTGAGTACTGTTGCTTTACTTAGAATTCTGTTTGGTTCCTTAGTATTTTAAATTGAATCCGACATAAATTGCCTCATTCTGTTTTTTCTTTTTCTTTTCTTTGGTTCTTTTCATTGGTATGATGTCATCAATAGAAATTGCAATCGATTATTATTGGAAATCTTATTCAAAAGAAAGCTTGGTTTCTGCAGATTGACTGGGAGTGGGAATGGCTCATGTTGCTTTGTTTCAAAATAATCCAATATCAGGAATAGACCTCTGCTCCTAAAACTATGTTTAGTCAGCTATAGACTTGGTCGCTCTGGTGGGTGCAGAGGATGTATAGCTTCTGTATTCAGCACTTTGGCATACTGTAATTCAAGAACACGTATTAACTGTTGATGCGCGTAGCAGGAATTCTCCAAGAATGCTGTAGTAGAATAGTGTAACTTGAGTGTATTGGATTTTTCTTGGGGTGCAAGCGCACATTATTCAGCACTGATACTTCTGAAGTTTAATGCTGTCCTTGCTTTTATTTTCGCATTCTGGTGAAGTTACTAAATAACTTTATTTACGGAAAAACACTTAAATGCCATCTGCATCAAACTTATAATAGATATATTGATTGTCCCTCATTCCACAGGGGAGTCATTAACACATAAATAAGCAACTTTTGACAGCAATATGCTTAAACTTACTTCTCAGAATAAATATGGATTATTAACATGGAGAAGTTACTGAATTTGAAGAGTTTGGAAGTAAAGTTACTTTTCATCATGACAGAACTAGTAGTCATTGATAATTTGGTATGCATACACCTACTTTCCATGGTGAAAAGTCACTATGGTAAGAGACTGACTTAGCACAATTCTTATTTGCCAAACCAAGACTTCAAGTTCACCATCGAGTATAAAAACTTAACTAATTTCTCGTATGGAAGTCATTGATAAACGCCTACTTTCCATGGTGAAAAGTTACTATGGTAGGAGACTAACTTAGCACAATTCCTTTTGCCAAACCAAGACTTCAAGTTCACCATCGAGTATAGAAACTTAACTAATTTCTCGTATGGAAGTTATTAGTTGCGTGGAGAGATTATCAACTATTAATCGGCCGAAAGTTGATTGACATTGAAATGTAACTAGTTACTAATCCATACATACATGCCTTACGATGTTGTCTCTAAACTGATGAGCAGGTTGATCAATCAACTTAAAATGAGTTTGAACTGATTAAGCTGTTGTTAGTAAAGCGATAGTTGTCAATGACAATGACCAGCTCATCAACCACGCTTGTATTGGGAGATCAACGAGAATCCGAATAATATATCAAATTAGCGTAGCGGAATAAAGCAATCTCCCGTCTTGTGCAAACCTAATAGGAAACGATATAATAGAGCAATATATCTGGCAAAATAACAAGCAGCCACGAACACAAAAATTTACGGGGAAAATCTCCCCGATGTGAGGAGATAAAAAACACAGGACCGAAGTCCACCAAAAACGAATTAGGCAGTCAATGTTCTTCTCTAGTTAATACTAGAGGTACATAGCAACAGATACATCAAGAACACTTTTCTTGGCAATACACGTGAATTCACAAGAGATCAAGGATAAATCTCACTAAAACGTAGGTTTGTTTTACCCACAAAAACCTGATGAAAGAAGATCCAGATGAAAATCAAACTGATCAGATTCGAGAACAATGCGTCGCGAGTAATCGGACCACGGATCGACCTCTGATATCAGCTTGATGGAAACCGGACAGCACCTCTTTCCAGATTTTCTTCACTCTTTCTCTCTTGCTATTACGTCTAAGAAAAGGAACGTCTTTTATTTTTGCGGCTACATCATAAAGATAGTGAGAAACCCTATTTCTCCATATATATTATTATATGGGCTCAAGCCTAAAGGCTTGCAATTCATTGGGCTTCCTCCACATGAGAGTGAACCCAGCCAACAGCTTGATCATGAGTCCTTCGCTTATTTACTAAGGCAGGGGAGTTTAGAGGATTTTGTGGGCATTGGTTTACTTCAAGTCAAAACCTCTGGAACCCATCTAGGTGGTCCTCATCCATCGGGAAAGTACAAAAAAGTCATAAACCGATTATCTTGCTACCAATTCAATTATGAACTTTTCAATATGTCCAATTTAGTCCTAAACCTTTTACATTAGTATCAATTCAGTCCATCTAGCCAAATTTGACCAGAAATCACTGACATGGACGCTGGTTGTCCTGTATGGCGCGGTTGGCGCTAACATGGATATTTTTTAAAATTTTTTATAATTAAATAAATTCTTTTAATTATTATTTTATGTTCTTTTTTTTTTCTCTTACTTTGGTTAGCGAGGGTCACCAGCAACCCTCGCGGCCAGTGGACGAGGACAGTTAGCCATCGCTAACCGTTAGCGAGGGCTGCGGTCCCTAGGTGAGGCCCTCACCTAGTGGCTGATAAAGGTTGCCCGGCACCTTCGCTAGCCAAAGTGAAAGAAAAAGAAAGATAAAATAAAGGAAAAAAATTTAATTTTTTTAAAATAATTATTAAAAAATATCCATGTCAGCGCTAGCCCCACCACATAAAACATTCAACATCCACGTTAGCGATTTTCAGCCAAAATTGACTGGATTGACTGAATTGATACCAATGCAAAAAGATTTAGGATAAATTGATACAATTAAAAAATTTAGGACTAAATTGCTACCGATGCAATAGATTTAGGACTTTTTTTATACTTTTCCCATCATCCATCCCTTAGCACACGCACTTGCACAAATACAAGTCAAAGAACAAGTGTTCTGTATGCCAACATTTTCACTATTCAAGCTTATAGAGCTTATAGCATTTGAAAATGCGCAAGTATTCTTGTTGCTTTTATGTCTTCCCCAATTTTCATTCGCCTTTAGGACATGATCACTTCCTATTTCATCAAAAGCGTTTGTCGACGAAAGATCTCTCACTAAACCGTCCGAACTTTGGTTTTTAGAGTTGAATTGGTTTCATGGCCATTCGGACAGGAAACCTGTAGGAATGGCTACTCTAGGAACAAAATTGGATGATGAAATAAAGGGTTAATACTACGAAAAGCCCCAAACTAGTACACATGTGACAAATTTATTCCAAACTAATTTTTTAACCAAAAAACCCCAAACTGGTACATTTGTGACAAATTTACCCAATTAGATTGATAGCAAGAAAAACCCCAAATTGAAACACCCGTCAATTGCCACGTGTTGTCCAACTAGGCAATTTGACAGTTAAATTCAAAGGAAACTAATTGATGATAAATTTGTCACATATGTACTAGTTGGGATGTCCAAAAAATAGTTTGAAATAAATTTGTTATTGTAGTCGAACTTATGTGTGTTCGCATATATCAAAATGAAGCAATTAGACAAACCTGAGTCAAGTGTAGACGAATGGTTGATTAAACGATTGATCCGAGCCCGACGAATTCACGTCGTGTCCTTAAGATGAATTTGTCCCCTCCACCGGTACCAAGGTTGTGTATGGACAATCACCTCCCAGGATAGAACGGATCACTATTCCGTTGAAGTGGTACTTCGTCAACAAAAAATCCTTCGAACGCAACTTCGGAAATTATCGCACAGATGAGAGTGAATGAATGGATGAAATTCGGAAACAGGAGGAATCCGCGTGTTCTCTTTGAAAAAATCTGAATGTATATATAAAAAAAGGTCCAATCGAAGAGTCACGAAGTCACCTTTGTTCGGTGTTCGGTTATTTTCGAATCAACACCTTTATTCATGTTTGGTTATTGCCGAATTAACACCTTTGTTCGGTGTTCGGTTATTGCCGAATCAACACCTTTGTTCGGCCGAACTGATAGCTTGAAGAGATATTATGTATAGGCATCATCCGAAAAGAATAAAGAAATAAAAATTTCAAATGAATATGTCTATTTGGAAAAAATAAAATCGATGGGTTTAACTCGGACCTAGGCCCAGCCCGATCTAATCCGAGCCGAGCCGAGCCGGCCAGATGGACAGACGAACGGCGACGGCGCGTGCGTGTAGATCAATCCAACTTTGTGTAAGACCCCTCTCTTCCACCCTTGGGGTCTAAACCTATTAGAGAAGCTCTACTATTTAAACACATTTTTCATCTCTCTTCTAACCTATGTGGGACTATCTCATTCACCTTTTATGGGTGTAGACACTCAAAATCCAAACAATCCCCCACATGAATAAAAGTTCATAGATCATGACTCTTCGTGCATGCATGAAATGCAGTATGCGATTATTTCATGAAAGAACTCTGTATTGAGATAAGTAGTCTGAGACTTTGAACTTTTCCTAGTGAGACCTATTGGACTTACTCGATCAATCAGTAGACTCGATGTCTTTGAACTGTCGACCTTCGGTGTAAGTCAAGATAATAGGAGTCACACAACCATCTCTCAACCAAAGTTGGTTCTTACCGTTGTGTTCATTTTGGCCATGAACACTGCCTAGTTTCATGAGTGCTTTCGGGGATTTGGCCTTTCAAATTCTCCTTAGAAGTGGCCCTCACTTCACACTCACATAGGTGATTTCTGATTGTGTGACATTTCACATACCCAAATCAGAATCATTAAAAGCTTTCGCTTAACCTTCACCGGTCAGTATTGTCTTTATACTGGAATGAGTAAGAGTTGACAGTATTCTACTCAGCCCGCATAACTTAGTTGTCCTTTGAACCTAAATCTTGGGATCTTCAGTCAACTAGGTAGGGTTTCTGCTATGACGACTTATTGCATAGGCCTTAGACCCATTCCCTTGATGTTTTCACTACCATCTCTCTAATTAGGCCTTTTGTTAATGGATCCGCAATATTATCTTTTGACTTCACATAGTCAATCGCGATAATTCTACTAGAGAGTTGCTGTCTCACGGTATCGTGTCTTCAACGTATATATCAGGACTTTCTGTTATACATAACATTCCTTACCCTTTCTATTGCCACTTGACTATCACAATGAATATATATAGCTGGCGCTACTTTAGATCAATTGGGAATGTCTTCCAAGAAATTTCGAAGCCACTCTGCTTCTTCACCAGCCTTATCCAAAGCAATAAATTCTTCTTCCTTAGTAAACATTGCAATGCAAGTTTGTTTGGATGATTTCCAAGACACTGCTCCTCCACCAAGTATAAACACATACCCACTTGTGGATTTTGTGTCTCTTGTGCCAGTTATCCAACTTGCATCACAGTATCCTTCAAGTACCGTTGGATACTCTATGTAATGCAAAGCATAATTTTGAGTATACTTCAAGTAGCCCAACACACATTTCATTGCTTTCCAATGATTTTCATTTGGACTAATAGTAAATTGACTTAGCTTGCTCACAGCACAAGTTATGTCGGTCTAGTACAGTTCATGACATACATTAAGCTGCCTAGTATATTGGCATAATCATTTTGAGCCTTGCTTTCGCCAGTATTCTTTAAAAGATTTAAATTAACATCTATTGAGGTCTTTGCTGGTATAATATTTAGATTCTTACATTTTTCAAGAATCTTCTCAATGTAATGAGACTGTGATAAAGCTAGTCCTCCAGATGTCTTTTTGGCTTTTAAACCCTAAAATAACATCTACAACCCCCATATCTTTCATATCAAATTTACTTGTGAGCATGCGTTTGGTCGCTTTGACAACCTCACTGTTGCTACCCATTATAAGTATGTCGTCCACATATAGACACAAAATGGCAAAATCATTATGAGTATTCTTGAGATAAACACATTTATCACACTCATTTATCTTAAAGCCATTCAATAGCATGATTTGGTCGAATTTAGCATGCCATTATTTCGGTGTTTGTTTCAATCCATAGAGGGATTTGATAAGCCGACATACTTTCTTCTCTTGTCCTGGAATAATGAACCCTTTGGATTGTTCCAAATATATCTCTTCTTCCAAATCCCCATTTAGGAAGACAGTTTTCACATCCCTTTGATGGATTTCAAGCTTATACACCCCTACTATAGCAATTAACATCTTTATGGATGTAATTCTAGTGACATGTGAATAAGCGCAAAATAATCCAGACCTTCTCGTTACTTGTATCCTTTTACCACAAGCCTAGCCTTATATTTATTAATAGTACCATCTGCTTTCATTTTCTTCTTAAATATCCACTTACATTGTAGTGGTTTATTACCAGGAGGAATGTCAACCAATTCCCAAGTATGGTTTGACAAGATGGATTCAACTTCACTATTGATAGTTTCTTTCCAAAACGAGACTTCTGGAGACGCCACAGCCTCTTTAAAGGTTCGAGGCTCATACTCTAACAAATATGTTAGAAAATCATGTCCAAAAGAATTCGAAGTTCTTTGTATTTTTACTATGTCTAGGTTCATCCTCCATAGTATCATTTCTAGGTGTAGTATCCCAAAACCTCTTATCATTATTAATTGGCTCATATACTATATATACGGAAAGAATTCTCGAAGAATGAAGGTTCCTCGATTCAATAATCGTATTAACATGTATATCAAGGATTTTAGACTTGTAAACCAGAAATCGATATGTATTACTGTTAAGAGCATATCCAATAAAGGACACAATCAACGGTTTTCGGTCATATTTTAACCTTTTTCGATTTAGGAACCGCAACCTTATCAAACACCCCACACTTTGAGCTAATTCAAATTGGGTATCCTGCCTTTCTACTTCTCATAAAAGTTTGTTATGTCTTTTTGTGGGGTACTCTATTTAAAATAAAATTTCTCGTCAAAACAGCTTCCCCCCACAAATTCTGTAGTAATCCAAAATTATTCAGCAACGCATTCATCATTTCCTTTAACGATCGATTTTTCCTTTCTAACTATGCCATTAGACTGTAGCGTATAAAGAGCGTAATTTGGTGAATAATGTCAAATTCAGATAAATTTCCCCAAAAGAAATTCATTTTTTATCACCTGTATCACTTCTTATTGTTTTAATTTTCCTATTTACTGAGTTTCGACTTCGGACTTATAAGTTCTAAAAACATCAACAGCTTTATCTTTACTACTCAGCAAATAGATATAACAATACCTTGACACAGTCATCTATAAAAGTGATAAAATATTTTCTTGCTACCTCTTAACGGTATTATTTTCAAATCACATATGTCAGTGTGTATGAAATCTAAAGGTTCGGTGATTCTATTATCTACAGAATGAAATGGAGGCTTGGAGAACTTTGATTCAACATATACTTGGCATTTTTCACTTGCACAATCAGATTTTGGTAATAGTCCCATGTTCATCAATTTCTTTATTAACTTATAATTAAAATGTCCTAATCTAGCATGCCATAAATTAGGAGACTCAAGCACATAAGCAGAAAACAACTTTATTCATAGAATCATTGGTACAATAGTCATTACATTTAGCTTGAAAAGACCATAACTCAGGTAACCCTTTCCTACATACTCACTCAACTTAAAGCCATTCTTGTTAAGGAAGAGATTCAGACACTAAATTCTTCAGTATGTCTGGCACATGCAGCACATTATTCAGCATCACTATTTTTTCAGATATTATCTTCAGAGCAACCTTTCCAACGCCTTCAACCTTTGAGATTGATGAATACCCATGTAGAGTTTTTCATCATCTCCCACAGGCGTATAAGATGAGAACATCGATCTATTGGCGTAAATATGACGAGTTGCACCAGTATCACATCCACCATTCTTTGGGGTTTCCCATCATGTTGCACTCAGATATCATAGTAGTAAGATTGATATCATCAACACTATTGGAAATCTGTTCCACCACATTCGTTTGAGTATACTTTCTTTTCTTGGCTCTATAGTCCTTGGCACGATGTCCAGATTTTCCACAGTTGTAGCATTGCCAATGAACTTTTTTCTGGCTTTAGGTGGATCCCTCTTCAAACGTCTTTCTCTGTTGTTGGGTTTCGATCCTCCTTTAACAAAGTTGGCCCTTAAGAACTCTAGTTTGCTACCAACTTTATTTTCAGAAAGTCTATTATCTTCCTCGATCCTCAATCGAACAATCAGGTTTTCAAATGATAATTCCTTCTCTTGTGTTTTCAGGTCATCTTGAAATCTTTCAAGATGGTGGCAACTTTTCAAATGAAGGCAGCCACTTGAAATGATTTCACTTAGAATCATAACCTCAGGCATGAATGTCATGCATAATCACTTGAAGTTCTGGACTTGACTTAAGACGGTCTTAAAATTTGACCATCTTAAGTCCATAAATTTGCCGACTATGCAACTTCTTCAATATGGCATCTTGTTTTGTATTTATTGTCTAGACTGTCCCATAAATTTCCATAGCCATTTCCAAAGGGTTATAAAACATTATAAAGGGTATATCCAGGACAATTGAGGATGTTAGTTGGAACGTGAAGTCAGAATGCCTTTCAGCATC